>CAIGQZ010035027.1:445142-458163 GCA_903798205.1 Danio tinwini
CGTTTTTTTTTTTTTTTTTTTTATTTATTTATTTTTTTTTATTATTTTATTATTTTATTTTTTTTGCCATGCATGTTTATGTTTAGTTATTTCATGTTAAAGGCAATGAAAATAACATTCTATGCCATAAAAGTTAAATTACTGAACCTACACATAGGATCTAAGAAAATGGCTCAATTTAAAATACATTTTAGAAGGCACTTTTTTTTTTATTAAACAACAACAAACATTGAGTGTTAATATCAGCCACTTATCAGGGTTGCAGTCTTCTATATAATCATGCAGGTTGTCAATATATCCATCACTTGAATGAATGAATGAATGAATAAATGAATGAATGAATAAATGTAAACCTATACAGCAAAAAACAAATCTAAAATATATATATATATATATTTCCCCAGAACGTTGTAATTTTGTTAAAGTCATAAACCAAAGCAATTAGCTGGAGAATCATGACATCATCCACACTATGACTGTGACTGCTAGCATCTTAGAAATGTTTTTTTCACAGATGCTGCTATTCTGCTATATAAACTATTGATAATCTGAAATTGGAACTACTGTTTTAAAAATAACCTGAATGAGTGAAACAAGCACTGGGAATCTGATGATTTTAACAAATGTATACAATCATATTACATTCTGAATGCTCAGAACAGGTCTGTCTTTATAGGTTTACCAGTTACCGATAAACTTATCTATTTCAAATGTATTTTACTCATAAAAATAAAAGTTCTCTATTGGCATCAATAGATCTATACTGTATACGTAGCTTTATCATTGCACAAAAATGTTCTTTAAGGTGTAAAAACATTCTTTAGATTATTCATTCACCCATGTTTTTTCTTTTCGACTTAGTCCCTTTATTAATCAGGGGCCACCATAGCGGAATAAACCGCCAACTTATCCAGCATATGTTTTATGCGGCGGATGCCCTTCCAGCCACAACTCAACACTGGGAAACACCCATACATGCTTGCATTCAAACACATTTAGCTTATTCAATTCACCTACACTGCATGTCTTTGGACAGTTGGGGAATCTGGAGCACCCGGAGGAAACCCACACAAACATGGGGAGAACATGCAAACTCCACACAGAAATGCCAACTGACTCAGCCAGGGCTCGAAACTGTGAACTTCTTGCTGTGAGGTAATTGTTCTATCTACTGCGCCACCATTGCGCCCTGTTTAGATTATGTAAATGTTATGTACACTTAGTTAGGTTTGTTTAGTAGCCCAAATGGCATGAAAGCATAAGCCCTAAAAGGTTTACAGAACCTGAACACACTCTACAATAATAAGTACAAAGAAGAACTATGTTAATCAAGTCATTTTCAGGCTTATTTTTATTGAATGATCAGAATCCACAGAACTTTAAAGAGCTCAAGGATTTAACTGTAGAGAGCAGAACTATAGCATGTACAGTATATATAAACGAATGTTGTTGTGCATTGGTGTGGAGGTTAATATACTGAAGCTTTCATTACAGTTCTTAGTGTGAAAGGCCCTTGAATCTTTGCGTTTCCACATACTCTTATTGTAAATAAAGTGCATCACTGTTACTGCAATCATGTTCTTACTTTAAATAGCTAAAGCATGAATTGTTTTCAATAATCTCAGTAACAGACTTAACAAATGCTGTCAATTTGAGCTTAACATATTAAACCGTGAACACTCAGAGTTCAGCTGTGTAAAATTAGCTTCATGAGCTCTGACACTTTTACATAACTAATTTGTGAAGACGGGGACAATAAAATCAAGCAAAACGTGTTGAGGCGAGAGTCGGTGAATAGCAGTTTATAAGTAAACAATGTTTCAATCTCCTTTCCATTTCCTGTCATGATTGAAATTAACAGTAAATTATAAGATCTTTCTATGTGCGGCATGTATTTAATTCAAAAACCCAAGCAGGCGTTCGTTTGAATGAGGACCAGAGGTAAATGATTGTATAGTTTTGCATTCTAGTTCATGCAGGGTTGTGTCTGGATTGCTAATTGCCTCATTTACTGTCTGCCTGCATCTGTACAAGCTGTATTTAAAAAAAAGGGAGGAAAAAAAGCAGTGCACTAGAGAAGTCAGTGCCGGTAGAGATGAGTGCATCTCCATACAGATGAGTTAGTCCACATCAGTCATTGAGTCATCGCATGTCCTCACCCTCCACTTCAGAGAACAATAGCCAACCCAATTATACGATTTTAACCATTAGTTTAGAAGATACTGGTTTTTCAAAGCTGGTTCCAAGAACTGTAATTAAAAACTGAATGGCTATGTTTAGAGAAGGGCAATTTGGTGCTTTCAAAATGGTTCCAGGAAGCATTCTTATTGCCTTTTGAAGGATGAGCATGTTTCTAGCAGTGAGTGGCAGGAAGACTTTGATTTCATCTAAGAATTAATGACAGCATGAAATAAGGTCTCTCTGGGCTCCTAATGATTCGTATATGAGGTTCAGTTGAAATGCATCAGAGTGTCTACATCAGTCAGAGGTCGGGTGGGCATTTATATAACAGAAAAAAAGATGATTCAATGAATATATAGTGAATGTTGTGGCATAAAGATTGGACTTGTGACCCAAAGGTTGCTGGTTTGAGCCTTTTCTCAGGTTTTGATCAGTACTTCTGGCTGTCATTTCATTATTTTGATGTTTTTAGCATCAAGGAACTGATTTACCCATTTTGCCATGACAAGGGTTGTTGTCCTGGATAAAAAATAACAGGCTGATTTAGTGATGTATGCAGGGACAGAACCATATGTTGCTGAAGGAGCTTCTGATGAACCTTTGCATGCTTACATTTGTAGATACTCCTTCAGAAAACATCACCAAACTCTAACACTTTCTCTCCACATTTACTGACTTCTACACACACTTTGGGTTCAGCTGGGGTTTGAGGTCAAGTATGATGTTTCCTATCAGATCCAAATGAAACCTGCTTTCATCACCCTGACAATCAGTTGCAAATTGGTGAGCCAGAGTTGTAATGTAATGTATGTATTTCTATAGCACATTTATTGTGTATGGCCATACACCTAAAGCGCTTTTAGAATAATGAAGTGTGTGTGTGTGGGGGGGGGGGGTCTCTACTCCATCATCAGTGTGCAGCATCTATTTGGATGATGCCACTGCAGCCACGGGACAACGGCTCCAGTGAGCTCACCACACACCAGTTATTGGTGGAATGGAGAAATAGCCAATTCGGTGGATGGGATGATTGGGAGGCCATTGATGGTAAGGGCTGATGGAGGGAATTTTTTGTCACCAATTGTTTGAAAAACATGGCGATCCAATGATTATAATAATAATGCTGTGTGAACTTGGCCTTTCTTTCTGATTCTTTATGCTGATGAAGGTTTGGTGATTTTCAGTTAGGGCTGGGTGATTAATCAAATTGAAATCACAAGAAAAATTGAGCCAAGCTCCAGTTATTTTCACACATCTTCTTAAGGTAGCATAGTGTGATTTGTAAATGAAAATTCTTTTAATTTCATCTTCTAAAGGCCAGAGTGCGCTCTCACAGAAACCCATGAACCTGTCCAAATACACAAGAAGAAAGCCAGGAATACCCTTTGTGGAAAATAGTGGTTGCTGAATAAACAAAAGCTTTAGCTGCTTTTATTGATTTAGCATGACTATTGGCTTGTTTCCACTGACTGGTACAGTACGGTAAGGGTCACCTTTATCTGGCTTGCATTTCCACTGCTAAAAGGGTACCAATGGTACTCTTTTGGTGACCATGGTGTATGACAGAAAGTTGCAGTCGACGTCATTTTCACTCGAGAAAATGTCTAAAGTAAAGCTGTACGGGTCGCTCACATATCATATGGGAAACACTTCTCACAAAACAGATGCTTTACACACATAAATACTTCTGTATAAATGTTTATTACTAACTTTTCTATGCACATGAGTTGATTATAACTGCAGATCAATGACAGTGCGAAATAACCTACTGTAACATCTGCAATTATATAAAATAAGTAAATGCAACATATATGAACACATACAGACCCTTACTGTCTCCGATATGTTACCATTTACAGTAAAACTACACACAGCATACATTTAGTCCTTATTTAGGTTCAAAACAACACAAAATAGAGCCCATAGTCCAAACCTCTCATGATTAAATGTGTCTTTAATCTTTAGCAGCACGTGTAGCTTCTTGTTAGAAAGTAATTCCATCAT
Source organism: Danio tinwini (assembly GCA_903798205.1). Classification (NCBI taxonomy): domain Eukaryota; kingdom Metazoa; phylum Chordata; class Actinopteri; order Cypriniformes; family Danionidae; genus Danio; species Danio tinwini. The sequence goes on from CAIGQZ010035027.1 coordinate 449,328, forward strand.
TCCGAGTTCATAATAGTCCAAAAGGTGATAATAATAGTTAAACATGGCAGTTTGTTCATGTTTACTGAAAAAATAATGTGCTCTTTTTTCCGGCTTCTACTTTTGTTTTTTCGCGCGTCACTCTTGCGTTTGTTTCTGACAGGATCAGGTTTCAAAAGCACATCAGTAATTAAGCGCACGTTAATATCATCTGCTCAAGTTTTTTATCTCAAATATAGAAGCGCGGCAAGCGCAAGCAAGAAAGCGAAGCCGCTCGCTCTTCAGACTGGCTCGTAAAAAAATACGGGGCACAGGGTAAAATCTGCTCTTCTTTTTGGCTTTGTGGCTGTTCATCAAGATGACGACAAGGTTTGTTTGATCCCAGATCGAACAGGGCTTGTTATTATATGTTATTATATGTATATATAATCTCTCAGCTGTGTATGAAAACATGGCGGCTTCTTTGTTTTCATTCTGGCTTGTGACACTCGTGAGCTGGTGACGTATCTCTGTAAACCAATATCGTTCAGCTGTGTGTCTAGCTCCGCCTTTTGGTACACTTTCTCATGTTTGGTACCCTTTCGAAAGCGTGCCGAAAAAGGGGTACGGTACGGTTCGGTTCGGTACGCCTTTTGACAGTGGAAACGGCCATAAAAGCGTACCAAACCGTACCGTACCACTTAGTGGAAACGGGCCATAATAAACACACGACTATAGAATAGTGTCACAGAATGATTTATTTCAAACCCTCGACTGTAGTTATAAACTATATTTGGAGTAAAAATAGGTTATTATCAGCCTATTTTACGTTTTGTCAGTTTAGTGGCTAATTTAAACTTCAATGGTGTTCAGTCGTACAACTTTGTACGGTTTTAAAAAGGACGCATAGCACCCCAACCCCACCCCAAAACCCAACCGTCATTAGGTGATAAGCAAATCATAGTAAATTGTATGAATAGTATTGCACAAATTCATATGAATTAGCCATTAAATCCATTAAGTTAAGAATTGCTGTGAGATTGTGTTGATTTTTATGTTATATTTTATGTGCAGCATTTACTACAGCCTTAGTTAATTAAGCAATGCAAAAAGCTGTTATTATCGCAGAATGATTATCTTGATGACATTATTGACCAATTAAACCAAATTTAAGTTGTAATCTATTTTTTGCATACCTTATCAATGTACTATGCCTCTGTGTAGTAAACTGTGCTCCCTCAAACACACATGCTGGAGATTTTACTAGAACCGGCTTTACTGACAAACTGTCTATACAATTATTATCTTACAATTAAACTCCTGATGTCACATGGAATGTTTTAAACATGTTTTTAGTTCCTTTTTCTGAACTTTAAACATCTTACAACCCCTGCTGTTTATGAAGGCTCTCGGATTTCATCTAAAATATCTCAATATGTGTTCTGAAGATGAACAAAGGTCTCAGGAGATTGAAACAAACTGAGGGTGAGTAATTAATAACGGAACTATTAACTGAATAAGAGGGTCATGAAAACCCTTCTTTCAGTTTAAGTGTCCCTTAGAATTTTGGGGGGAAAATTGCAACTTAAACAGGTATGGACTGCTGTGAGCAGAAGGTAGAGGAAGTGGGGGTGAAGAAGCAAAGCTGTATACCCAACATAGTGGCACTCTGACAAAAAATCTGTTTGTTTGTTTGTTTGTTTGTTTTTTATATATATTTAAAGAGTGCATATTTATATATATTTATTTATATTTAAGTTTAGACACACGCATACCTGCTTTGATGGACCAAAAAAAATCCCCATTCACTGGAGCATTTGAAAGTTGTGTCTGCCATTGTCTGAATGTTGTTTCCATCAGTTAACGGGTCAGCTGATAGATGCAGATCTTAAATACTCCAGTGTCCATGCTCTTGTAAACTAGCGATTGTTAGAGCTAATCATATTTGATGAGTACATGAACACAATGGTCAATAAACATTGTTCAAGAGTCCACTAATCAGCACAGTATACATTTCAGTACAAACACATAGAAGTTGGTATTTCAGATCAGTGGTCCCCGGCCACCTAAGTCGCAGACCGGTAGCAGTCTGTGGATCAATTGGTACCGGGCAGCACAAGAAAACATTCTATTATTTCCATTTTATTTATTATCTGAGCCTGAACAATATTTTATTTAGATTTTTTTGAAAAATAACCAAATTTTCTCGTTACATTTCGGTCACTTAAGCGTCAAAATTTAACCCATAAGCTAGCAAATGGAATAAGAAACAGACATCTTTGGAAAGTTTCTTTGCAATGGGGAAAAGGCTCAGTGAAAAACCCACCAACTACCAAGTAATGGATCCGCAACCCATTTGTCAACAAATCAGATGAATCAGGTAAATCCAGCATGTCTGTGCAAGAAGATCAACTGCTGGAGATTGCAAGTGACAAGAGCTTTATGGGCTGTTCACATATTGCGTCTTTTCTACATGCAAGTTTGTTATTTCCAATCTAGGGGTGCGGCCTGCGCATGCATATTGGGAGCTGCAGCAATGTTTTGTTTTGTCAGCTAGTCATCCTCTGAGAAAACTGTCGATGATCGCCTAGCAATCTACATACATACCACTTGACGACCACTGCTTTAGACAACATTACCAACACCACAACCATCATGAAAAGCTATGCATAGCAGTGCACAGTTCCACAACTTGACCAAATAAGCCAGAAGCAGCTCTTCTCATAGGATAGGAAAACTCTAGTTTCTAGTGAATAATAATTAGACACCGTTGTGTCATCATAGTACTCGCAGTCCTATCCTACATCACTACAAGCGACACTGCCCCATATAGATTTTAAACCCAGAAGATAAATAGTGGAGGCAAAGCTAAAATTTATCCAGTTATTTCCTACCATTAATGCTAACAGATGATAATGCTGTCTTAATGCTTGTTCACCACACACAAATCTTTTGAAATCCTAAAATATTTAGTAAAGGCTTTAATAGCCCTTTAACACAGAAACTGAATTCAGAATTCTATACTAGAATAGCATATCATAAGACGTCATATTGTCAAGTCATATTTACATTTAAATCTTCTATTGAGATATTAAAATTAAGCTGAATGGCTTAATAGAATGGCTGTTGTCATATTTGAGGTCATGGCTCTAAAAATACTAGATTTTTTGTTAATAGAGCCTACAAATGTCCACGTTTAATTTTCACTTCAGTTTTTGTCACTTTAACTTACTGATAGCAGAGGCACGCATACTTAAAATTACAGAGAAAAGTAGCAGACACTGAAACCATGTGTCATGTGTCGTAATTAAATACGCATAGTTCTTTTTTGTTTTGTAATTTAAATAAAATAAAAACATACACATAATTAGGAAACGTTATGGTATTACAGATATGTGGCTTTTATTTTAATGAAATTAATATAAGCATAAATTTAAAAAAGCCCAAAATAACCACCTGGGTAGTTCTAGTGTTAATGAGAAGCCCAAAATGCCTAAAAAGTTGTGTTGTGTACATGCATTGATCTCTGATCAAACTTTGAGGTCAGCTCAAGCCAACCAGCTAATCCAATTTGAACTTCTGCTTGACCAGACCACCAACATAAAGCATCTAAGACCATTAAATCCCCCCAGACTCGTTCAAGCAGATATTTTCAACCAGGTTATAAAATCAGTACAGAAACATGATGGATCGCAGCTCAAATCCTACAGGAGAAACACACCTTCATCTCAACTACACCTCCAAATGAAACCCAAAGAAAGACACGGCGAAAAAGAGAGAGGTTTTTTTTTTTTGCTCTCTGATGGGAGCAAAGCGCCAGTGATTTAGGACATTTTGACCAGTTCGGAGCAGTACAAAGTGGAGCATGGCTCTAAGATCACAAGACATCAGCCCGAACCTCACTTCAGTCCACACAATACATAAATAAGTGAAAGGCCAGCATAAGAGATGAGTGCACGCAACCTCAGGCTACTTCAAAGAGAAGAAAAATAGAGAAGCAAGATGAAAAAGAGCTTTCCAGACGTGTGACTGTGTTAGTGCGCCGATACACTGCCCACACACTGACCCTGAAGCTCAACACACTCACACACTCACATCCGCGTGTATTTGCATGCAGCCGTGTCTCCTCTGATACATATTCATCACGAAGCCTCCTTTCGCTCTCAGATACACACGGCGGCAGCTGGATGACCTTTCGCTCTCTGACACACACTATCAAGTGTACATCACGTGACATCCTGTGGAGGAAAAGGGGGTGGATACAACTGGAAGGGAAGAAAAACAATGAGATTCTGATTCGAACAGAGCTTTCGGTGAAGCCGAGGTTGCATTATTGCTGATATAGATTGGTCAGGCTCCTTTGCGCGAGGCTCAGGTGCTCATATTACTGACCCGATCAGTGTTCAGAGGACGGGATGATTTCCTCTGGGTTCCTCAACAAACAGTCTTCATTATTAGTTTCTCACTCCATCGTTGCCCAATAAATTCCTTACTCTCTTTCTCTCAAAAGTCAGCGGATATTTGTTCGAAATTCCAGCATTCCCAAAGCAGTCCAAATAGGGGAAAAGGCCAGAACTGTAACTCACAGACTATCACAAACTACCTCCCAAGGCTTGTTGAATATGTGCCAAAAGTATCCAACACATAGCTTTCTCTTAAGGGGCTTTCGATGCCTATTAAAATTGGTTGATAAATATGAGCTAATAGAAAACAGTTCTGTCATGATATATAATCATAAGAGCCTTTTTACAGTCACCCTGAACTGAGTTTTGTTTAACAGCTTTAGAACTTTACACTGTATTCTGTTTAAGTTCCCATGGTGTTTGCTTGAAGGTCTGTGTGAAATCAAAATTTGCAGTGTTTCATCTTGCTAGAGCACATTAGTATTCTTTAAAGGGCCTTTTAGTTCAAGCAAAGAGCTTAGAATCACCAAAAGGAGACACTCAATAGAACTTTCCATTGCAACAGCAGCGCCCAGCAACAGCCCTGCGATTCCGCCATTTTGGAGTGAAATCTATCGGCCTGTCCATTGGATCTTATTGCTGTTGCGATGGCAAGCAGCTGCTTTGTTTTTTATTTATTTATTTAAAAAGCGACACAAACCGTGAGGAGACACATCATTTTATAGTTTACAAAGTTCAAATGCAATGAAATAAACAGTAAGTCGTTTAATGCCCTGCTACATATGTCATTCGTAATTTCATATAGACACTAGAAAAGTAAAGTTCATAGACAAACTTTATGGTGGCTTGAGAAAGCCTCGTCTGAAAGTTTGAAGTAGTTTAAAAGTTTAGATAACTGAAGTAGTTTTTAAGAAGCTTGAAGCAGTTATAACTACATATGTTTCTAGTATGCATTGGCATGTTTATTGCTTGGCTGTGGATAGGGGGTTCTGAGTGGTTGCTAAGATGTTGCTAAGTGGTTGCTAGGATGTTCTAAATGGTTGCTAGGGTGTTCTGAGTGGTTGCTTAGGTGTTGCTAGGCGGTTGCTAGGATGTTTTGACTGGTTGATAAGGCATTGGTAGACGGATGCTAAGGTGTTGCTAGGCGGTTGCTAGGGTGTTCCAGGTAGTTGTTAAGGTGTTGCTAGGGTACTCTGAGTTGTTGGTAGGCAGTTGCTAAGTTGTTGCTTTGAGGTTGCTAGGATGTTTTGAGTAGTTGCTAAAATGTTGCTATGGTGTTCTGAGCTGCTGCTAAGGCGTTGCTAGGCGGTTGCTAATGTGTTACATGTATATGTATATATAAACACTATAAATGAGGAGGACTTCTTTCCTCCTCAATCATCAGGTCTGAATGCAAACACAGTGGTTAGCAGTGCATAAGGTCTCTTGCCCTATCTATTTCAACCATTAGCGCTGCTGGTAATCTAAGAGGGGTCTGGATGCAGACCTGGTGCAGTGCAATCTGTGCTGCATCCAATGCTTTTTAATGTGCTCACCTAACCCCACCCCTAACCCTACCCATCACAGTGACGTCACTTACTCCATTGAGTGCATTGTGTCTGGCATTGCATCGCTGAGTGATGCAATCTCAGCTTGCATCATTAAGGCTGCATCCAGATACTATTGGAGAATCTGGAGGATTTTAAACATAGGCCAACACAGCAGCACGGATATAGGCAATGTGAATGGTAACAAATTTAACTGATAAAAGACAAAGTCAGCCATTCTCCAATTCTCGTACCGCTCTCCTGACAAAATCTTACTCAGTCATTGGGTCTCAGAGCTTGGCAGGTCTGCTTTGCCATCGGAAAGCACATGCAGTCATGAATAATTAAGAAGAAGGGTCTTCTCTTAGAATAAGAAAACTCCGCTATGAATAATAATGAGAAACCGACTCGTCATCACTTCACTTGCAGATTTACGATAAGTCACCAATTTTGATTCCGCTCCAAAAATTATTTTAAACCCGGAAGATAAATTAGCTGACAACAGCTCAAAATTATGCAGTTTTTCCCACAATTACAGCTAACAGGTGCTGATGTTGTTTAAATGATGCTCAACACACACAAATCTGTTACAATAATAAAAAAAAGTACTCCAGGGTGTCTTGAACCTTTAAGTGAACAACTACAAAAAATTGTTTTGTAAATCTAAGTGCCTGTCCTTCACTGTTGATGTCAGTTTGATGGCTTCAACCTCAATATTCTTAACCTTCTTACCATTAGTTTGCTATGAGGGAATAATGCACAAAAAGAAAGCCCCGCCTCCTAATCAATATTCTGTATCAGTTGGAGGTACAGCAACAATAATCAATACTGAAACAAAAGTATCAGCAATTTCCATTTCAAGCAGATCATGAAATATAAATTCTGGCAGTGATGTGACATGCATTGTAAGTTCTATACATTCTAATTCCAAAGGGCACAAAAATAAAATTATTCCATAAAAGGATCGTGCACTGCCTTTTTCATAATTACATACTGATGTCTGGTGTGCACTTATGACGTTTGAGTTGTTTTTACATTGAAAGGCTGCGTTCAAAATTGCAGACTTCCTTACTACAGTATACTGTATAGTACGCTAAAAACAGTGTGCAACCCAAGTAGTATGTCTGAATTCATAGAATTTGAAAAACAGTATGCGAGATGTACCCAGATGACCTACTTCTGGAGAGAGTATCCCAGATTCGATATCCAATTGATGCACTGTGAGAGAATTCATGAATGGGAGTGAAGCGACGCAACAAACGTGGGTAGGTCACGTGATCATAACAAAATGGTGGATGTACAGTAGTATGTCCGAGTTCCATTCACATTCATACTGTATAGAACGTACTTTTCTAACAGTCGATTAGTAATTTCACATTCAGATGCAGTACCTAGTAGGCAATTTCAGACACAGACAAAAACATCAAAATCAATAATTATTAGGTTGTTTGGTACCCTTATTTTGATGCCAGTTTGAGAGACGATCTGGTTTTGTGGGCCATATTGAAGGCTTGGGAGTAAATGCCCACTGCTATGATTGGATAATGGTTCTTTATAGTAAACTTATTTTAGTTTGGAGAATTGTTACAGTATGAAAACTTACAATGTGAATTAATGAAAACAGGGAATTCAATTCAATATATAGTTAAGGTCAAAATTATTAGCTCTCCTGCGGATTTTGTATTATTTTTTCAAATATTTCCAAGTGCTGTTTAACAGACGAAGGAAATATTCACAGTAATTCCTATAATATTTGTTTCATCTGGTGAAAGCCTTTTTTTATTTCTTGGCTGGGATAAAAGCAGTTTATTATTTTTTTTAAAAACGTAAAAAAGGTGAATATTTTTAGACCTTTATTTAGATTTATTTATTTATGATTGTCTACAGAACACAGTGAAAAAATCTTTCCTAAATATCCTAACTTGCCTAGTTAACCTGGTTAAGGCTATAATTTGCACTTTATGCTGAATACTACAATATTGCTAGTATATAACTGGTAAAATAGTATTTACTGTCATCATGGCAAAGAGAAAATAAATGAGCTATTAGAATTAGTTATCAAAACATTTATGTTTAAAAACGTGTTGAAATATCTTCTCTCTGTTAAGGGACAAGGGCGATATGGTCACTCAGCGGTTACTGTCACCTTACAGCTAGAAAGTCACTGGTTCAAATCCCAGTTGACATTTATTTGTGGAGTTTGCATGTTCTCCCTGTGAATGTGTACTGTGTTGTGGCTGGAAGGGCATCCGCTGCATAAAAAAAAATTGCTGGGATAGTTGGTGGTTCCTTCCCCTGTGGTGACCCCTGATAAATAAGGAACTAAGCAGAAGGACAATGAATGAATGTTAAAGGACAATTTGTGACAAATTGAAATTTCACAGAAGGGCTAGTAATTTGCACCTCAAATGTATGTTTACGCTATAAGTCTGATTCTGATTTCAAGACAATGAAATGACTACACCTCTGCTAAGGGTGCTCCAGACCAGAGGTCACGTTAACAGATTTTTTTTCCATGAATAACATTTTTTTTTTTTTGCCATGATGGAAAATTCTGAAGGCTGATCATCATTTTGACAGATTTCGGTGTGATTCACCCTCACAATGGTTTTGTTTTAGATCTTATATTGATTAAAAAGCAGTTCAGTTCCTACAATTTCAAACTGAAAGGTGACTCCATATGCTCTGGATCAGTCATTATTACTGTAAAGGGTTTACAATGATTTGAGTGTTATCACAACAAAATGTACACAGAAAAAAAAAACAAAAAAAAACAGCACTACTTTTTTCTTGTCTCCTTGAATTTGTGGAAAGTGTTACTGAAATGATACATTATTTGTTTGATGCAGCTATTTGTTTGAATTTGTTAATGTGCTATTCAAGCGAAACATTTGATTATGCATTTAATATAATATAATATAATATAATATAATATAATATAATATAATA
>CAIGQZ010035027.1:484780-496653 GCA_903798205.1 Danio tinwini
ATATATATATATATATATATATATATTGGATTAGGGTAAATAGTGACAAAAATTGGAATGAATCAAACTGCTATTTATTCTGCATAAGTTTGGGTTTAACCATGCAAATGAATCAATTCCGTAAAATGAATCACACACATCAATGCAGTCTGTAGCATTACATCAATCAAAATATGTATAATATGTGGTAAAATATTGCTACTTTTTTGCAAAGTAAAGTTAGTGAAGCATTTAGTAAACAGTAAGAGTTGTTAAACAGCTGAACTATTGTCCTGCTGCAGGAAAAGTCAGAACATTGCTACATTTAGCCATAGTTTCTCCTCATCGCTGCATCATGACCCTGACCCACAGAGAACTGGAGAGATGAGAAATGTTATCCCTCCAAACATCAGAATTAGGTATGAATCCAAAGGGTCATGACAAATCCTTCCTCGATACCAAACCAACAACACCAAGACGTGCAAACTGAGGAGAAATAAGCAAAGACTTAAAGTTAACTTGGAAAAAAAAAAATCTTTGTAATAATTTTTCTAAGTAAAATTAAGTACATTCTACTAATCGTATATCAAGTACAATTATCTTGTCAATATCATGTTAAATTTACTTGTAATGTTCAACCTAACACTCCTAAATAAGTAAAGTAAAAATAAATTTATTAAAATAAAGTGCCTAACAAGGTGTCAATGTGACTGTTTTGTCACCAAATCGATACTTTTCGATTAAAATGTACTTAATGTACTTAGGTTTATTTTCAACGATTAGAAAAACAAAAATTAACAGTACAAGTAAATGATGAATAATATTAAACTGTTTCCACTCCAAGTAAAAAAAATGCTGGTTTCCACACAATCGATATATGTTAAAAAGTTAACTGTCAGTGTGTGGTCATAGAGACAGATAAAGCAAGTGTACCAAATGTAACAAAGCATCCGATAATGATTTAAGGGAGGACAATGAAAGAAACCGATTACATAGAAGTCACATACTCCAGCTGCGAGTCTTTCTTTCCCTGTTAATAATAATAACAATAATAATAATGTTGTTGTTTGTAATTGTTGTCTCTTGTTCATCTTATGATTATTATAAACAGAAGTGTTGTTGCAAACAAAATACTTTTATAATGACGATTACGATAATCATCTAGAAATGTTTTTTTTTTTTTAAATGCTAACTAATATTAATAATTGTATTGTTATTGTAATATAAATTATATTTATTTTTTGGTAAAACCCAAAAAGTTAAGGTAACTTAAACCATTTGAGGAAACTGATTACAACAAGCCATTTGAGTTCAAAAACTAATCCTAATGAGTACTGTGAACTTAATCCATTTGAGTAAACGAAGCAATTTGAGCAGTAAAACCCAATAAATGAAAATAACTCAAACCAACTGAGTACTGTAAAACCCAATAAGTAAAGGGAACTCAAACCATTTGAGGAAACAAATTGCTACAAACCAATTGAGTTAAAACAATGAATATGAGTACAGTGATCTTACTCAATTTAAGTTAAAGTAATAAGGTATTTAATTAACTCATTACTTTCAGCACTGAGTTCAAAACTTTTTTCAAATGAGTAGAAGTAACTTTCAGTCAATTTTGAGTTAACTACACTCAGTTCATTTGATAAAGTTGACTGTTGGGTTTTGCAGTGTAGTTATTTGGTTTTCACAACAGTAGCAAAAACCAACATATTAACAATAGCATTAATAATAACAATAATAACAATAGTATTTTCGATTTATTACAATAATAACACTGTCACATATACTACTTCTACTACTACTACTACTAATAATAATAATAATAATAATAATAATAATAATAATGTTGTTTGTTATTGTTGTTTGTTGTTGTTATTATTATTATTATGATTATTATTACTAGTTGTGTTGTTGCAAACAAAATAGTATTATGGTGACAATTAGGATAATCATCTATAAATTTATTGTTTAAAAAACAGTAACTAATCGTATATCAAGTACAATTAACTTGTCAGTATCATGTTCAATTTACTTAGAGTATAATGTTTAACCTAGCACTCTTAAATAAGTTAACTAAATGTTTTTGATAAAAATAAAGTGGTTTTTTTTTTGTCACTATGCCAACCAAATCAATACTTTCAATTAAAATGCATTGAATATTATTAGGTTTATGAATAATAAATAATACTAAATACTAAATAATAGTACTATTGAACTCGTTCATTTATTACAGTAAAAATGCTGGGTTTTACACAACTGATTTATGTTAATAAGTTAACATTTGTTTTTACAAATTTAAGTGAACTGAACCTAAAACAATTAAGTTTTCCCTAAAAAAAATCTATAATTGTGTTGTTTCAGTTCAATTTAAATGTGTACATGTAAAATTTTACTTAGAACATTTTCAATTTTAAAAAGACAGAAAATGTATTAGATTTTACCACACTAAATATGTATTAAAAAATTCAGTATGTGGTCATAGAGAGCGATAAAGCAAGTGTACTAAATGTAACAAAGCATCCCTGCGACAATAGAAGTGACAAATTACATAGAACCACATACTCTAGGAGTTTTTCTTTCATTCTCTCCTCTCAACAAGAGCATCGGTTGCGCATCTAGATTCAAGACTCTGCTCCTACTCGGACTTTAATGTAGGGGCCATTACTCAACTTTCTGAACACCCTCATGCATAATTTATAAGTCGAGAGGTGATTCCTATTCCAATTCATTTGTTATTGCACTTAGAGCCGAATTCTACTGTAATTTCATTTTCAGAGTGAATCATATTCTTGCGCCGCAGAAATATTTAGACTGATATCAGTAGACCTTTGAATCAATCATATCTGGGAGTCGCCTGGAGTGCTCACGATCATAGCCTCATATTAATGAGACTACTTATAGCTCCAAAACCGCAATAAATCCCACTAAATAAATCAAGTCGTGTATCGCTTATTTCACTTTGACCACAGCTGTAGAATTTTTCCGTAATATATCTTTCCTTTCCAGATGGTTAGAGGCTTGATGTAGGTAAATATGTAGCATGCGGATTTACCACTCAGTTCCCAACAGGCCGCCTTATTCATCTGCGATATGGCACAGTCTGTCAGTGTGGGGACTACATAACTAAAATAATGACTATTTTCCTTTACATCATTTAGCAAAACTTGTTAAATCTTACTAGTAATTTATCAAAGCATTACAAGAACTAATGATAGTCACAGTACTGCAATGGCAAATTTTAGAACTTTGTTTGGTACACTTCTTCATGACACGGATTCAACAAGAGGCTGGAAATATTCCTCTGAGCCTTGATCAATGTGATCAATATGATCAGATTCAGTAGATTTGTCCTCTGCATATCTGCGTACTGTGTAAATCTTTAGTTCTAACACATTTAAAATGCGCTCTATTAGACCTGGTTCTGGTGGTTGTGTAGGCTGTGTAGTCTGAGTTTACGGAGCTTGCTGTCGGTTTTTTGTTTATGCCACAAAGAAACACTCAAAAACAACATTTTATTTGTCGATATTATGTCCCTGAAAACATTCATTCATTCATTTCTGTTTGGCTTAGTCTTATCTATCAGAGCTTCAGAGCGTTTCTGAACAGCTCTCTGTCTACATTAAAACAGTGAAAACGCACATCACGTGACCACACACACTTTTTTGCATGCACTGCAGCGTGCTTTGAGCGCATACCCATATGAGAGCTGTCCTCGTCGGACTGTTCATCAAGGATCTCCCGCTGGATCTAATGTCACTATATTTGTTAAACGTGATATTTAATTAATCTTGTTGTCTATATCTAACTACATATTGCACGACTTTGGTCTTTTGAATCTATTACTTGTGCTCAGGTAACGTGCTGAGCGTAAAGATAAGTTAGGTTATTCTGCACATCTGACTGATTGCTTGCCTTTATTTTCTCTATTGTATAAATTTATTGTGCGTTATACTTTTATAATGGTCATTATTAAACTGATATTCAATGTAAGAGAGGGTATGTTTCGTATTTTCAATGAAAATGAAAGGAGGCAGTAATGTTATAGGCTCCATTTTGTTATAAATATGCATGAAGATGACGGTCATATTATGAAGCCACCAGACGCCTCAACATTTTTTATGTCTGTTAAGTTGCTAATATCGAAATGAAAATTGGCAGTTCCTCACATCATGTTTTCATTTTATTGTTAAGATAGTGAAACAGTGTAGCCAGGGTGATGTGAATGACTTTATAAAGTACACACTCGGGAGTTTGTTTTCCTTATTTGCAAAGTCTGAACTTACAAGGAAAGGATGAAGACTGAACTGTGTGTAGGCTACTTAATATTAAAGGAAAAGCCCCATCAGAGAATCAGAATCAGAAAGGCGAATGTTTGTAGCCCTGCCTCCGTTTTCAGATGTCTCTGTTTTCCCCCATCCACACAGTGACAGAGCAGCAGCATTTTAGAATGAAAACAGCCTCTCCAGCATTTTCAAAATGCTTCGTTTTGGGGGCTCGAAAACTCTGCCGTAGTGTAGACGGATGGCGTAACCGTAGCAAAACTTATGCGTTTTAAAACTAAAACGTATTAGTGTTAACAGGGCCTTAGACACAGAAATGCCAGCTGGCCCAGCCGGGACTTGAACCAGCGTCTTTCTTGCTGTGAGGCGACCCCCTGTAAACATCATTTATTCATTCATTTTCTTTTCAGCTTAGTCCCCTTATTAATCAGGGGTCACCACAGCGAAATAAACCTCCAACTTATCCAGCATATGTTTTAGGCAGCGGATGCCTTCCCAGCCACAACCCAACATTGGGAAACACCCATATATTATACTGTTTCACACACATACACTACGACCAATTTAGCTTACCCAATTCACCTATAGCGCATGACTTTGGACGTGAACATGGGGAGAACATGCAAACTCCACACAGAAATGCCAGCTAAACATCCGTAGTACAAAAAAAGAACACTTTGTCAACATCATAAATTATAATAAAAAAATACTTTTGTAATTAAAATTAGTTGAGACAACACAATTATTTTCTGTTTTTGTTGGGACAACTTAATTGTTTTATGTTTAATCCACTTAAATTGAACAAGTTAAATTTATGTTGGGACAACATGAAGTAATTGCTTGGAACTCAGCATTTTTTTAAACTAATGATTTAAAATGAGTTGAAACAACACAATTCTTACGTTTTTTTGTTTTTTTTTTTTGCAACAACTTAATTGTTTTATGTCCAATGCACTTACATATGTAAAAAATAATAAGTTAAGTTAATTCCTTTATCTTGTCCCAACACAAATTGATTGTGTGGAACCCAGCATTTTTACAGTGTACCAACCCATAGCGTTCATTTGACCCAGAAACTGCGGGCAAATATAAATTGAAGCATTTTTTGGCAGTTTTCCTTAAATGTATTTCCAGTAAGCCTGTGTTGGAAAATTAATTGAGTTTTTCTCTTAAAACAAGCTAAATAATTTGCTAGCTGGATAAGTTCAATATTATTTCAAAAGCCAAAAACTAGTTTATTTGATTTACCCAAATAGCAGATTATTTTACTTATTTTACTCACTTATTTTTTTACTTATTTATGAAAACAAACAAATATTTCTAACATATCTAAAAAATATCCAGAAAATGTTGGTATTTGGAAAAAAATACTTTTTTTTTCAAAAACAAAGTTTTTTTTTTTTTGTTTTTTTTTGGCATGCTCCATGCTTATTCTGAAAATGTACCCTTTTATACATTTCTGGAAAGCACCAAATACATCCCAGGAGGTAAGTTTTTTTTGCAGTTGTTGTTTTCACAAATCCACCAAAGGCTGCTGTGTAAGCTTTTTGAAATCTCAAATTTCTCTCGCAAGTGCCATTTACGTCTGCTCTTTTTGGATAAATCCACCAGAGGTCACTGTTGACTGACTGGCTGAATGACTGACCAACCGATCCCCCCTCCCACCACCTTCCCTAAACCCAGTAATAGTATTTTAAAAAGCATCGATTGACCAGCGCCCGCCCATTTCCCTAAACCCACCCGACGGTAAAGCAATCCGGAAAAAGAAAAGCCCCCTCATTTTTACCACGTTTTCAGATTTTACCACATTCGCACCCTGTTATTTAATTATTTTATTTTTTGGCTTTTTTTGTCTTAACCGCTTTCTGGAACCGTTCTCTACACCTCAAGCCCACCGACGTACGCGGCGAGCCACTGGACAAACTGGTAACAGTGGGAAAGTCGTCCATATAGAGGTAAGCAGTCAGTTGCTAGCGTGAAAAGGAACAGTGTCATATTGCCTTGTATCGTTCGTTTTGAAAAATATGTAGCCAAACGTACTTCTTTCTACATAATTTGTGATCTCCAGAAATGCATATAGGGCTACGTTTTTAGAATAAGCCTATGTTGCAACATGCTGAAGCAATAGTGATTTAGGATACACCTATATGGTCAAAAATCTAAACGTATTTAAGTTTCATTACTTAAACCATTAGCTACTTATTCTTAAAGGTGAATACACTGTATTTTTTTCTGCTTCAAATTCGGATTTGAAGCGCCCCCAACACTGCTGTCTCCACAGCTTATTGTTTCAATGATTTTCTACACAACCCTCATGTTAAAAAGACATTTATCAATGCAAACTTCGTAATACTTATTATCAGCAGCTCTTTGGAGAGCAGGAATATTGATCACAAACCGTCTTGCAGACTCAATGGGGTGCAGATTGTAACCCAGCATCGATTGCATTGCTTGAATATCAATTGTACTGACCTTAACCCATCCTAAGCACCTCCATTCCCTCGATAAAAAAAAAGTGTTATGCTAATGAAGCATCCTGATGTTGATGCAGCATTTAAACACAAGGAAACGCAGTCGAGACCGAGTAGGTGGCAGGCAATAAATGAGCAAAGTCAAAGTTCATCCGCAATCGTGCTGTCAGTAAGGTGTTGCAATACGCCTCTCTAAATTAGATTCAAGATTTCGCACAAAGGAACAGCTCTGGCTTTGAATAAAACATTTCCTTTTCACAACTTTTGGTGCCTCCACAAAGCAGCAGAAAAAGAGCAAATTCGAGGAGATGGAGAGAAAAGAATGCATCGGTGATGGGGGCTGTCATCTACTATCTATGATGAGGCGAATGAATTTACATGGCAGTGGATGGAGTCGTAGGCTTTGTCCGAAAGAGCCGTGTTTGGAATAGGAATAGAAATAGCCTCACATATTTTTTGATGTTAGGCTTGATAAGTATAAAAGTTTGTAGGATGGGAAGTGATATTTTTGGATTTCATCTCATTGTTAACGAGGCCTTGGTTAAATATTTTATCAATGAGAACAAGAATAATTGCAACACTTTCTGTTTTTTTTCCACATTTCATCAGAAAATATATCTTTGAAATTCTGCCTCAAAAGTCTTTGCTGTATTAACAGCCCTGTCAATTAAATTTGAGTGAGTCCCATTACATTTCAAATCATTTAAACCAAAGTCCCTTTAAGGCAAGTCATTTCACTCAGTGGCCATCTTTGAAACGCCTCTCGGGCAGTGTGCTCAGGCAATGGGGAAACTTCAAATTCTTTTAAAATGTTTGCCAAGCTTACGATTACATTACATATTTAGAGTCACCAATAAAATTAAACAACAACTCTCTCAAAAGTTTCATTTGTAAATATTCAAATCAAACAAAATCTGCATATTTTCAGGTTGCCCAAGTTAATGCGCATGCGCACTCGAAAGGAACGAGATCACGACACCAACCTCATTTATGGCCTTTCTACAAGTTATGGTCTTTTGAAGTAATCCACAGCTTGGTCTTGATGGTGAATCTCCTCCAGAAAGGACAGAGACACTTTGTTCACAAGTTTGTGGGCGTTTGAGTAGGTGCTGTCATGTGATGTGCGTTTGACATGACGGACTTTACCTCACATTCGTTTTATACAGACTACAAAACCAAAACCTTTGTTTTCAAGTGCACTTGGTTAATTTAAAAGTACAGATGTCAAGTTTTATTTGAATATATTTCTCACGTCTGTGAAGCAAGTATTCGCTGAGATTCCAGTGAGTTTGTTGACCATCAAACTGTCGTAAAAACACACGTCTGGTCCGAGAATCTCGACGGGGAAAAGTCAGTCTATAGCGATCGATGGTTGGCTCCTGTACTTGTAGGCGGGGCTTTATTCATCATATTGACCATTACATTTTCCCCATTCAAAACTACACAAGTGACACATCTTGTGTATTCTATAGTCTTTGGTTAAACTGCAAGCACACAATAAAAATTCAACCAAAACGCATATGTGATGAATGTAATAATATTTAAACGCGCTAAATGTTAAATTAAAAGATAAGAATGCCTGTTAACTTTGAAATTTAAAGGGATAATTCACCCAAAAATAAACATTTACTCACTATTTGCTTACTTTCTTTTTTTTTTCAGCAAGATATTTTAAATAAAGCTAAAAACCTGTTACCATTGACTTCCATAGTTGAAAAAAAAAATGCTATGGAAGTCAATTACAGGTTGTCAGCTTTCTCCAGTATATCTTATTTTGTGTTGAATAGCAAAAAGAAACTCAGAATGTTTGGATCAAGTGAAGGGAGAGAAAGCGATGAGAGAAATTTGATTTGTGTGTGAACTAGCCCTTTAAAAATTGAATGACTTTTTTGTGTAAACGTCACACAATGCATTTTTACAACTCCGGCTTTGATGCTTTATTATTCATAAGAATATTATGGGAAAGCAAAACAAACAGCAGACAAAGCAAACAAGTTTAATTGAAAATTTGCTTGTGTGTGTATACTTTTATGTGGTTTACAGGGGCACACAGTTGTATATATAGTAGGTACTGTATAGAGGTGTTTAAAGTATAATTTGAGGTATAAAATCTGTTGACATGAATGAAGAGGCTTTTTGCCATACTGTTACTTGACAGGACAAGAAAAATAATTAGTAAGGTAAAAAAAAACATTGCTTTTTATCAATAGTTTTGGTAACACTTTTTTTTTGATGGTCCATTTGAGTATAAGTAGACTGTCTGTTTAGTATGTGTTGGTACTGTTCCTTCAACCGACATTTAACTGACTATAAGAAACTTTGCAAGTGCATGTCAACTTACACTAACCCCAACCCCAACCATAACCACAACCCAACAGTCTACTTATAAACTAATGAGTTAGTTGGCATTTAGATGCAATGTAACTTAAATTCAACAAACGGACCACCAAAATAAACTGTGACCACAGTTTTTCTTATGATAATAATTCGTTTTTTACTTTCATGTGTATTTAAAGTGATAGTTCACTCAAAAACGACAACTATGCTGTTATTTATTCACCCTTCAATTGTTTAAAATCTTTTTAAACAGAAGGTTTAAAACTACACGATGGAGAGTGTACGATGAGGTGATGTTTGGGAGAAATATTCCCTTAAAACCAACCCAGAAAAATATGTGGCTTCTTGGACATTTCATAAATAAAATACTGTGGGTCCAGCAGTGAGATTCCCAAAGATGTTTTATCCAAAAGAGATATTTTCTTTGTCATATACAGTTGAAGTCAGAATTATTAGTCCTCCTTTGATTTTTTTTTTCTTTTTAAAATATTTCCTAAATGATATTTAACAGAGCAAAGACATTTTGACAGTATGTCTGATAATATTTTTTCCTTCTGGAGAAAGTCTTTGTTTTATGTCAGCTAGAATAAAAGCAGTTTTAAATTTTTTAAACACCATTTTAAGGTCAAAATTATTAGCCCCTTTAAGCTATTTTTTTTCTGATAGTCTACAGAACAAACCATCGTTATACAATAGCTTGCCTAATTACCCTAACCTGTCTAGTTAGCCTAATTGACTAACAATTAGTTAAGCCTTTAAATGTCACTTTAAGCTGTATAGAAGTGTCTTGAAAAAAATCTAGTAAAATATTATTTACTGCCATTATAACAAAGATAATATAAATCAGTTACTAGAGATGAGTTATTAAAACTATTATGTTTAGAAATGTGTTGAAAAAAAATCTGCTCTCGGTTAGACAGAAATTAGGGAAAAAAATAAACAGGGGGGCTAATAATTCAGGGGGCTAATAATTCTGACTTCAACTGTATATGAAAATGACATATGCATATATAGAGATATGGAAATGTAATAACATCAAAATCTGCATGAACTACTTGAAAAATGTGTATTTCCCTGAAAATAATTGCATGCCTAAGAATGATTGTTAGCCAATCAGAATCAAGCATTCAACAGCCCCATTGTAAGAGCCAACAGTAATCAATAATTAGCAAAATCTCTATGAAAAGTAAGACAAGTAGTTGGTGTTTTATTGCTAGTTATTAACATTTCAAATGAAATGTTTTGTCCAGGGGATGAAGTCAGTCGATCCAAAACCATTGACCCACTGACTATCCTAACATTAGAAAAAAAGGAAAATTTGTGTAACAATTTTACTTGACATAACATGAGACCATTATAATTGTGTCATGAATGAAGTTTCATTAATATTTTCTTAACCTCAGCTACATTGTTACAAATTAAAATTGTAAATAATGTCATTAAATATTAATGATGTTTTTATAAAAAATTTTATCAGTATTGACATATTTATGAGAAATTTTAATTTAAAAATTGTTTATGACAGATTTATGACATGTTGTGGTTTTTTGGTGATGATCTCAAACAATTTTGCACATTTTAAATGACATAACTAAGTGAATGACACTTAAGTTGTCATAAGCATGCATAAAAGCTCTTTCATATTCAATATGTACACACTGTGTGCTGTGTGTTCAATAAAAAAGGTCAGGAGAGGTTTTACTTTAACATTCTTTAATATGTTTAACATATTAGCAATTTATTGGATACAAATGAATAATTCAGTTCACAAAATTCTGCTGTCCTCAATGCAATGCAAGAGTTACATTCAGGGGTGTGCAACAAATATTTTTTCCTGATTCACACTTTTATATGTAGCTGATATTAACAGGTGGAGTTTAGTGGAAATCGTCACTTGTCAATCATTCTCCAGTCATCCTTTGGCAGCACCCATAGATACGTCCTCTTTTTCTATTAAATCTCTGCACAACGTCAAAAAGCACAAGACTTCTCAACTGCAAATTCTGTGCTCGCAGGACGTTTTGCTGCCGAGCTTAAGTTAATTTTAAACAATTAGGCCTTTGCATCTCTATCAGCTCCATCTACTTCTGCAAAAATGCTTCATTAGTATGCAAAACATATCCCACTCGAGAAGTAGTTTGGTTAATAAATATATATATATATATATATATATATATATATATATATATATATATTACCTTAAGCAATACAAATACAAATTGTTTAATGAAAAAAAAGAGACAAAAATAATAAAAATATATTCATTTTTCACAACACATACTACCCGAAATGTAAATTTTTACTTATAAAAAATGTGACAGGGCTGTATGAAAAAATCATACAAAACAAGCATAAAATCATACAACTCAATGATAGAATGCATCCTTGATCACTGTCAGCTTCTTCCCCCGTCAAATGATGTCACTTCCGAGTCATAAGCTTAAACATCTTTTGCACCCATTTTATGTCAAATTTAATGCAGATGTGACAGGACTAACAGAAACATTTAATTGTATTATATATGTGTAGTATTTATTTGTAGAATCCATTTATAATGTCATGTTTTTAATCAATTGATGTGAATGATAACAGCTTAAACTTGCTATTTCTGAAGTTTTTTTCCTTTTAGTATAACAAAACTGTTAAGGCTGTAGATTCAATTGGGCTGAGGACAAGGACAATGACAGGGTTTGTACATTTGTAAAGTGTTTTTAATAAAAAAATAATAATAATAATTAATAAATAAATAAATAAATAAATAAATAAATAAATAAATAAATAAATAAATAAATAAATAAATAAA
>CAIGQZ010035027.1:498452-518101 GCA_903798205.1 Danio tinwini
CATTCATTCATTCATTCATTCATTCATTCATTCATTCATTCATTCATCATTCATTTAACCATGGTGAATGCATGGAGAAAAGGCTCTTGCTTTTGCACTTCTTTATTTCGGACACCGCAAGAATAGCTTCTCTCCCATGGTGCATGACAATACTGAAAGTTCTGTGCCACTGCAACAAGGGGACGTATTCTGACAGTCGTTTCCGAATGTCATGTGCAGTAAGCGGTAAGCTGGTAAGCGTGAAAAGGAACAGCATCATACCGCACCGTAGTGTTCCTTTAAAAAAATATGCAGCCATATGTACTTCTGGCTACATAATTTGCGATCTCCAGAAACGTATATAGGGCTACATTTTCAGAATGAGCCTATGTTGGATAAATATCTGCATCGAGAACAAACAACTGAAGAAAAAGACAGGATTTCTTATGACGGCTTGTCTCACACACTGCTGTGACCTTCACACCATCGACCTCACACATCCAAGGTTCTTTCTCAAACCCGCAAATCACACACATACACACAAACACATTGTGCAACCTTGTGCGTGAGGGTCAGACTCTTTCTGAAATGGAAATGCACATTCCCTCCATATGGCATCATTGGCTGCCATGTTTGGTGCGATTAACACACACACACACTCTCTCTTACAAAGCTGTCACTTCCATTTATTCATAAAGTAAATGTAAGAGGAAGAGAAAAACGCCCACAAAACTCCACAGGAAGGGGACATATTTGCTCGCGGTTCTTTGCTGTCTTGGTGATTTTAATCTTTACACTTTAATGCATTTGACAGCCATGGAAAATTAAAGACATTAGCTCAGCACTGCAAATTGAATCTACAGGTCTGAATAATATATTATGTTGAGAGGTTGCATGTGTTCGGTGATAAACAGCCCCGGTGAAATGCCCCCAGAGTGGCAGCGCTAGAATTATTAGCCTCCGCTAACTATCGGGCTCAAGAGCACTTTGCTGGGAGAAGCGCAGATGTGAGATTCTGCTCACCAAAAACCACAGAGTCTGTGATTCAGTGGTAACTCGTGGAAACACCTGGATAATCCTGTCGCAGATGGAGCGAGTTTAGGGATGGAGGCACAATAACAGTATGCTAATGCTGACACTAAAACATACATATCTGTGTACTGCAGGTGGAGGACTGAAAGCTGTGCTAAATGTTTTAAGAAGGCTTTCCTCCGAGGAAATATAAGATGAATGCGGTGATATGCAATGCAACGTTTAGCACTGTATTGTATGAATTTAATGTATAGTGATTGTTGACTCAGCTTTAGAGGATCATCTGTTGCAAACAAAACTTATTATGTGATCAGTATTCCGTGGTTTGTTGCCTGCTAAAAAAAATGCTGTAACCAGCTTAAGGTGGTTTAGTGGTTTTATCTGGCAACAAAACACATCTGGTTTTATAGACTTAGAAGAATTTTTGGCACTAGCTTGGCCAGACTGGGAGACCAGCCAAACAAGATTAGACCAGCTAAGCTATATTGTTCAGTTTATACATTTTTTGAGATTTTTTGTGTATTTTTTAGGTGTTAAATGTGGGAAAAGGTGATGCAGTGGTGCAGTAGGTATTGCTGTTGCCTCACAGCAAGAAGATCGCTGGTTCGAGCCTCGGCTGGGTCAGTTGGCGTATTGTGTGGTTCAGTTGGTTGCATGTTCTCCCCGCGTTTGTTTCCTCCATGTGCTCCGGTTTCCCCCACTGTCAAAAGACATGCGGTACAGGTCAATTGGGTAGGCTAAATTGTCCGTATAATGTATAAGTGTGAATGAGTGTGTATGGATGTTTCCCAAAGATGGGTTGCAGCTGGAAGAGCATCCGCTGCATAAAACATATGCTGGATAAGTTGGCGGTTCATTCCGCTGTGGCAACCCCAGATTAATAAAGGGACTAAGCCGAAAAGAAAATAAATGAAATAATGAAATGTGGAATTAATAACTGAACATCAGCTTTGCCACACTAATTCTTTCATTTTCCTTCAAATTTACTTTAGTCCCTTATTTCTCAGGGGAAGCCACACCAGAATAAACTTCCAACTATTCCATATTTTTTTTACGCAGCGGATGCCCTTCCAGTTACAACCCAGTACTGAGAAAAACACTTACACTCTCTCATTTTGAATTTCTGGGGTATTTTACAGCAGTTAAAGCTGTAAACAAACTAACTGACCAGCCAGTCATCAACCATGGCTCCATAGAATAAAATGAATGAATTTAATTTATTTTCTCACATTCTACACACAATACCCCAAAATGACAATGTGAAAAAAAATGTTTCAATTGTTGCAAATGTATTAAAAATAAAAAAAACTGAAAAATCACATGTACATAAGTATTCACAGCCTTTGCCGTGAAGCTCTAAATTGAGCTCAGGTAAATTCTGTTTCCACTGATCATTCTTGAGCTTAATTGGAGTTTGCCTGTGGTCAATTCAGTTGATTAGACATAATTTGAAATGGCATACACCTCTATATAAGGTCCCAGGGTTGACCGTGCATGTCAAAGCCCAAACCAAGCATGAAGACAAAGGCATTGTCTGTAGATCTCAGAGACAGGATTGTCTTGAGGCACAAGGCAGGGGAAGGTTACAGAAAAATTTCTGCTGCTCTGAAATGAGCAATGAGAATAGTGGCCTGCTTCATCCGAAAGTGGAAGATGTTTACAACCACCACGACTCTTCCTACAGCTGATCGGTCATCTAAGCTGAGTGATTAGGGGAGAATAACCCAATGGTCACTCTGTTTGAGCTCCAGTGTTCTTCTATGGAGAGAGGAGAACTTTACAGAAGGACAACCATCTGTGCAGCAATCCACCAATCAGATCTGTATGGTAGAGTGGCCAGACGGAAGCCACTCCCCGCCTGGAATTTGCCAAAAGGCATCTGAAGGACTCTCAGACCATAAGAAACAAAATTCACATGGTCTGATGAGACTAAAATTGAACACTTTGGAGTGAATGCCAGGCGTTACGTTTGAAGAAAACCAGGCACCGCTCATCACCAGGCTAATACCATCCCTACAGTGAAGCCTGGTGGTGGCAGCATCATGCGGTGGGGATGTTTTTCAGCAGCAGGAACTGGAAGACTAGTCAGGATAGAGGAAAAGATGAATTCAGCAATGTACAGAGACATCCAGGATGAAAACCTGCTTCAGAGTGCTCTTGATCTCAGACTGAGGCGGCGGTTCATCTTCCAGCAGGACAACGACCCAAAGCACACCTCCAAAATATCAATGGAGTGGCTTCACAACAACTCTGTGAATGTCCTTGAGTGGCCCAGACAGAGCCCAGGCCTAAATCCAATTAAACATCTCTGGAGAGATCTGGAAATGGCTGTACACCCCTGCTTCCCATTCAACCTGACAGAGCATGAGAGGTACTGTAAACAGGAATGGGCAAAAATTTCCAAAGACAGGTGTGCCAAGCTTGTGGCATCATATTCAAAAAGACTTGAGGCTGTAAATGCTGCCAAAGGTGCATCAACAAAGTATTGAGTGAAGGCTGTGAATACTGCGGCTGTGGTTTTCAGGTTTTATATTTTTTATAAATTTGCAACAATTTCAAAACATATCATTTCGCATTATCATTATGGGGTATTGTGTGTAGAATTTTGAGGAAATAAATTAATTTAATCCATTTTGGAATAAGGCTGTAACATAGCTATGAATACTTTCCGGATGCACTGTATGTGTGTACTTTGTTCATCACTGCTATGTACACAATGAAAAAGTATATAACAAACATTAAGACAACAAATATGTCACCAGGGAATTATTTAATATATTGATTCAATCAACTCAATATAATATAAACCAACCTCCGTAGACTACAGCGAATAGTCCGGACTGCTGAACGAATCACTGGCACTACCCTTCCTACACTTCAAGAACTGTATTCTTCCAGAGTGAGTAAAGGGGCTTGTAAAACCACTCTGGTGCCTCACACCCAGCACACTACCTGTTCGAACTGTTACCGTCTGGTCGGCGCTACAGAGCACCAAGCACAAAAACAGCCAGACACAGGAAAAGTTTCTTTCCTTAGGCCATCTACCTCATGAACAGTTAAATATTCCCCTACTGTGCAATAAACGTGCAATACTTTCTCATACGCACTTGTACACAGCACCTTATAACCTGTATATTTACAGCATATCTGTACATACAACTCAACATTTAGATCTTTTTGATTAACTGCATCTCTGTTTAATGTTTAATGTTTATTGCCTTTTCTTTCTTGTATTTAATTTTGTGTTGTCACTCGTCACTTTATGTACACTGGAAGCTTCTGTTTCCAAAACAAATTCCTTGTGTGTGTGAAGCACACTTGGCAATAAAACTGATTCTGATTCTGAATATGCTATTTTTAGCTGGGTAGTAAATTTTATTTAGTTGACTGGTTTTAGAGACATCATGGCTCCTTTTTCAATTGTTGAATCTGGAAAAATAGCCAACTGACCAGCTAAACATCAGCTTGGTCAGACTGGCATATACCAGCTATACCACATTCGACCAGAAATCACATAAGGCTGGTTGTGACTATTTTAGTTGTTCTATTTTTTATTAGTAGAAAATAGCTTGAAGTTGAATATAAAAAAAACATAATGTAAATGTAAATCAAACATTAAGCATGTCATTAAGTTAAACTCATTCATGTATTTTATGTATAATTTACCAGTCTGACATTGGCTTTGATAATACATCAGCACATATAATGACTTTAATTCTCCATGTCAGCATTAAAAGGTTTTTTCTCGTTTTGCCGTTCCATTTAGCCTAATTGCACAATGACTCTGTGTGAACCCAACCGTGGTTCGAAATTCTTTCTAGAATTGCCCTGCTGCAATCAGGCCTTTCTCACATTTAATTTTAGACAGCAAAAAATAAATAAAAAATGGCATTCGCCGTTGTGCGAATGACCTTATATTTATCAACAAGACAAACAGTGAGTCAAATAAGGCCAATCATTGATTAACTGTATACAGCAGAAATTGTGTTGTGGGGTACAGATTGTTTCTTTGCTTCTTTATTTATTTTAGCTGGAGCACAGATGATAATGAAGAGCTGGCGCTGCATTGATTTTGAGAAGGATTTCTTTATTTATATTTGTCTATAATGAAAACTTATTCCCCATGCTTCAGAATGATCAGAAACGTGGCCTGCCAGTCACAGTGAAGCAATAAGCAGAATGGATGCTATTGCTTCTGAGCTCAAGCAGAACTGACAATAAAAGTAGAAAATGACAAAGTTTTTCAAACTGTTGTTGTACTATATAATACTGCAAGCTGTTTGAAGGATCCCAGTGTTAGGCTGAAAGTGGCTGAAATGTCCTTTTAACAAGGACCCGATCATTTCAAACCAGCTTTATACGTTTATGCTGCACATTTCAGTGTGGGCTGTTTTATGAATCTGTCACAATGCATTATAGGATCTGCTGTGTGGCGGTTACTAAAGAAAGGGGTAAAGCTTAGGGCAACTATATTTGAAGTTATAGATCAAATATTATATTATACCGGAAGTTTCTCATTTCACGTCAGAAAAGGGGCATTTAGAGCAAGTCTTAAGGGTGCACGGAAAAGGATTGCATATATGCACACTCAACCTTAAATAAATAAAACTAAAATTAAACCATTCTCAAATGAAATTAAATTAAATTGCTGTCCCCAAACACTTGTAAGAGGACAGTATTTAACATTAGTATATTAGTCATTGTGCTATTATTATTATTATTTTTTTTATAATGTGTGTAATATTTTGAAGAGGTTAAAATGGTTATTTTGAAATAACTGTTTTTGCATAGTTGCATACAGTAATTATGGAATTATAGATTAAATATTATATTATACTGGAAGTTTCTTATTTCACATCTGAAAAGGGCATTTAGAGCTAGTCTTAAAGGTACATGGAAAAGGATGGCATATACACATGACAAAACTATAATAAATAAAACTAAAACTAAACAGTACTAAATGATATTAATAAAACTAAATCTATATATATATAAAAAGTAAATACCACAATAATTAATAATGCTAAACATGTTAAAATAAAATAAAATAAGGTGTTGCAGGACTTGCGGCTGGAAGGCCAGAGTAGTTGGCAGTTCATTCCGCTGTGAAAATGAATGAATTAAAAACAAAATTAAATTAAAGCAGCAAGCAGCGATGAAAGGAACCTCGCCTCTGGGCTCACCCCCGCCTGGTGTTCTTAGGATTACAGAAAACAGTAGACAATAATAATTTAAAATGAATATAAAAAAACATGAGAAAATCACTGATTTATGACAAACTTCTTTCTGCCAGAAGGTGGCGCTATGACTGTAACTCATTTTTTGCATGTAGATGTCTTCAGGAGGGAAATCTCATCAAACGTGTATTTTCAGGCAGATAGGAGTTTTAAGCACTTCCTCCTCCATGGCAAAAGACTGAACTGTGTCTGTCAGCCATGGACACGCCCTTTGACGAAAACTCTAGATCTTCACAATTTGACATCACTAAGGCCTTTGGATTTGACTGATGGAACTTTGACTCGATCAGATAAAATTTCTAGTTTTCGAGTAATTTCGAGTTTGGTACAGTGCAAAACATGCCATTTCCTGTTGCCAGCAGGTGGTGCTAAGGCATGTTAGAGTGTTTAGGTCACAATTTTTATCAAATGTGTGAATTTTGAGGCAGACCAGACAATGCATGCCTGAGTTATAACAACTTGCTGTTTCAAGAGTTCACACAAGATCCTTGAGCCCTGGGCTCCCTCCCATTTGCAGGGTGAGGGGAGATCTCTCAGGTAGATCTCTGTAACTCCCCCGCTTATTGTAGCTAATGTCGAATGCTTTATGAGGAAAAAATATTGTAGGCTAAGAACTTGACTATGGTGCCAATTTGGTTTAGTCAATTTACTTATGACGCATGTCTTTGGACGGTAGGAGGAAACTAGGGAACCAAGGGGAAACCCACACAAGCACGGGGTGAACGTAAACTCCACAGAGAAATGTCGACTGGCCTAGTAAAGATTAGTATCAGTGATGTTCTTGCTGTGACGCAACAGTACTATCCACTGGGCCACCGTGCTGCCCGATCTAGGAAAAAGGGGGGAAGAATAAAGGAGGAAGGGGGGGGGGGGGGGGTATTCAATATGAAGATGTGAGATGAAGACTATGGTTATTTATAGTGACTTAGGAATCATCTGATTGGAGAATCAAGTGATAGCTAATGCGGGTCTAGCCGTAGTCAATCATAAGCACATGATCCTCTCGAAATTTGTTTATAAATTAACTTCACTTTGTGACGAAACATCAAAGTTTGTAAGGCCGTCAAGGACACGTCCTCTGAAAAAAACTCTAGATCTTTGCAATTTAACATCGCAATTTTTGGTGTTGATCTGATAAAATCTCTAGGAGGAGTTTGTTAAAGTACAACGCCCTGAAATGCCAAAATCTGCACTTTTTTTTTGCAGAGGAAATTAAAAATATCTGACTTCCTGCTGGGTTTCAGATTTCCAAGAGATTTTTCATAGGTATTGGCATGTTTGATGTGTGTGCCAATGTTTATATATGTGCGTGAAACGTAGCTCAGGGCCACGTCAAATGTGCATAGGTGGTGCTGTCGAGCCATTTTGCCACACCCACTTCCGAAACCCATAACAAACATAAATTTTTTTACACACTTCTGGTGTGTGTGCGAAGATGTGTTTGTGAGTTTTCGAGCATGTTTAGACCCTTAAAAATTTTATTCATTCTAAAGAAGAAGAAAAAGAAGAAAAAGAAGAAGAGCAATCACAATAGGGCCTATAGACCATTGGTGCTCAGGTCCCTAATAAATTACAGACCCCAAACTTTTTAAAAGAACAGTATATTTTATATAAGTCATTTTGTTTTAATATACGTAGATTTGGCAGGCATATACTGTATATAGATTTAAGATTTATATATGTTGTTTAAGATTTCACAAGGGTTAAAATGTTGATTTTGAAAGGACTGTTTTTGCATAGAGAATGGGTTGTCCAAAAATTAAGCCAGACGGACAGATAATTGGGTGGTTCAAACAAAGAGGCATTCACATATCCAGATATATTTATTGGTATGATTTTGTGCATGAACACCAAAACCCCTGCACACATCCATACAGAAACAGACACAAACACACTATGTTCTGACTGTCTGCAAGGTCAGCAGCTACCGGTTCAGAGTGAAGACAGAAGAGATAAATCACCACTACCAGATTAGAGCCAATAAAAAACAGGAGAGAGAGAGAGGAAGAGAAACAACGAGAATGAGGAGGGAAGAGAGAGTCTAGGACCTAAAGAAAGATAGCGAATGGTCTACAGCAGAGAAGAGGACATGCAGGAAACAAATGGTGAGCTAAGAGTTAGCGTTGCAGGATATAGAGACTAATGGGAGTCTGTGAAGGTTGTTAGTAATTCAAGGTTGTGGCAAAGAAAATGGAAGCTACAACCATGACTCACAAATGAGACTGTACAAGTTTATTAACACAGTGCAGGAGTCGACAGAGCCTAGACGGATTCATCTGTGTTCATTTGGTGATACTTTGTTTCATGACTGTCAAAATAACTCTGTTTCAAAACCTGGCGAGCATGCTTATATAGTTGCTAGTGTTTGATTTGAAGCAAAAGAGGGAAAAACGTAGAGAAACTCAGAGCGGATCAACATGATCTACTCTGTGGTTTAGAATAAGGAAAGCATACTGTATTCATGATCATGATGAAGCATTGCAAATAGTAATTAAACTAAACAGTAACTATTCATTTAAATTTGTTGAGGTAATGTTTGTTGGGAATTAGTAGAGCTAAAATCTTATTTTTTTTATTTTGCTTAATACCAACAGGCACAGGATGTCAACATGACAACA
The DNA here is from genome assembly GCA_903798205.1 of Danio tinwini. Lineage (NCBI taxonomy): Eukaryota > Metazoa > Chordata > Actinopteri > Cypriniformes > Danionidae > Danio > Danio tinwini. Next base: position 507,319 of record CAIGQZ010035027.1, read on the forward strand.
GATTGATGTTCTATTTGTTTGGAAATGAAAATCGGGTTGACTCAAGAATCCAATGCCAGGCCAATGTCAAAGGCCAACGTCTAACCTAAAATCAACCAAATATCAATGTCTAATGATGTTACAGCTTGACATTGTGTGGATATCACCACTAAGACATCAATCAGAGGTTGGATTTTGGTTGCCATACCTGACAAATAAATGTCAGTATTTGACGTCAATAGGATGTTGGTTTAAGATGTTGGCTCGATGTTGGATTTTGGTCATTTTCCAACATTTATTGTACGTCAAAATAATTATTGGATGTCAAAATACAAGGCAACATTGTTTTGACGTCCAATAATGACGTCAAATCTTGGAAAATGACCAAAATCCAACGTTGAGCCAACATCTTATACCAACATCATATTGACGTCAAATACTGACATTTACACTGGGTAGACATTAAAATTTGGTCACCTGATGTCATGACCTAAATCTAACCTAATATTAGTGAAGTTTATTTATAAACTAATTTCGAGAGGATCACGTGATTATGATTGAACACGGCTGGTCATGCATTAACCATGTATGACCAACCAATCAGACGATTTCTAACCCACTATAAAGAGCCAGAGTTTCTTACTACAGTCATCTTCGCTTGAAGAATCCCCCCTTCCACCCCTACTCCTCCTCTTTTCCTTTCATAGGGCGGCACAGTGGCCCAGTGACTACCACTGCGGCCTCACAGCAAGAACGTCACCGGTTCAGGTCCTTTAACAGACTGGCTGTCGTTTCTGTGTGAAGTTAGCATGTTCTTCCCGTGCTTGCGTGGGTTTCCCCCGGGTTCTCCGGTTTCCTCCCATGTTCCAAAAACATGCACTACAAGTTAATTGAACAATCTAAATTTAGCACTAGTCAAACTTTTATCCATCAGCATATCTCTCCGTAGCGACTATTTTCTGCCATCAACTCTTACAAAAGGGGGGGGGGGGTTCTCGAGATCTACCTGAGCTCAAAGCTCCCCTCTCACCCCGCAAACGGGAGGGAGCCCAGGGCTCAAGGACCTTTTGAGCTCAGGGCTCTCTCCCGGGACAGCATGCCAAACTTGCTTATAATCAATCATCAGCTAAGTGTGAACTCTTGAAACATTTTATGACATTGTGTGCATGCTGGGATGCAACTTTGGTGGCACTACCAAATCAACATCCTCTGGCATCTTCATCGAGGCAATAACCCTAAAGGCGTTGAATATCTGGCACCAAGAAATAAGCTGCAGATTTCTTAAGTTCTGTAAGTTGTGGTGAAGCCACAAGTATTGAAACTTTTAGTTCAACCAATATGGGGTACAGAGCAACACCTCGACCTCTTCATAATATGTTCCAAACATTGAATTATCCTGCTCAAAGATGACACTTTCACCTAGGAAAACCACATGAAGGTGTGTAGCTAGACGCCAACAATGTTTTTGTACAGTAGGTAGCATGTGTAGGTAGCCTGCCCAACTGAGCCTGGTTTCTCTCAAGGTTTTTTAAATTCTTCACTTTCGCCAATTGGTGAAGTTTTTTCCTCGCCACTGTCGCCACTGGCTTGCATGGTTCGGGATCTGTAGAGCTGCTCATCGATGGAATTGCTCTTCAGTGTTTGAACTCTCAGTAGTGATTATTAACCCACACTGACCTGAGCTAAACTGAACTGAACTCAAACACTGAAAACTGAACTGACACTGTTTCAATTCACTATAAACGTCCATGTGAAACTGCTTTGACACAATCTACATTGTATAAGCGCTATACAAATAAAGATTTGAATTGAATTGAATAGAATTTGCATCCACTTGAATGGCTGAACCCTGAATTTCACAGTAGAAAACTGTCTAGAACATCACACTGCCTCTTAATTTGTGCATTCTAGCCATCCCTTCTCCAGGTAAATGCCACACAAGAACACTTCCATCCATGTGATGTACAAGAAATCAGAACTCATTAAACTTGACAACCAACTAGCACTGTTCTAAAGTCTAATTCCAATGCTCGCATGCCCATGGTAGGTCCTTTGGTGGAAAGAGTACTCTACTTGTAGTGCAAGTGGAGTAAAAGTATCTGTTGTAAATACGCCCAGCAGGCACAGGATGTCAACATGACATCAGATGGGCGTTGTACCCCAACATTGTGGGGATGTTGCATTTTGTTTGGAAATGAAAATCACATTCAGAACTCAACATCAGGCCAACGTCAATGTCCAACGTCCAATGATGTTACAGCTTGACGTTGTGTGGACGTTACCACTATTATGTCTATGAGACGTTGGATTTTGGTTGCCATACCTGATGAATACATGTCAGTATTTGACATTAATTTAAGATGTTGGCTCGACGTAGAGTTTTGGTCACTTTCCAACACAACCTAAAATCAACCAAATTTAATTTGACGTCATTATTGGACGTAAAAAAACGTTGTCCTTAGATGCTGACTAGACATTGAATTTTGGTCACCTGATGTCACGACCTAAATCTAACCTAATATTAGCGACTTATGATGTTGTGTGCCTACTGAGCTACTCAAAGTATGAGTAAAAAGTAGCCCTTTCAAAAGTACTCTTTTAAGTCTCATTAGTGGCGTGGTCTAAACAGACTCCGGGTCATTGCGTGTAAAGATTTTGGACATTTTCTTGGACACTTTTAACGCTTCCAAATGGTTTGCTGCATTTATAAAGCACCCATGTCTTAAGGTAGAAATAATTTACTTTCTATTTATGATTTAATTGGACAGGAATCACAGGACTGATCTTTCTACTTAGCCTATTCCCATAGACAAGAAAAAATAAGGTAGTGACTGCAGGTTGAAGGAAAATGGTGGAGTAAAAGTACCGATAGAGCACAATATTTTTACTCAAGAGAAAGTAAAAGTACAGATTTTTAAATCTACTTAGTAAATTACAATTCCTGAAAAAAGCTACTCAATTACACCGATAGGTAGGAGCTTTTGATTATAGATGAGTTCATCATTTCGTCACCTTGGAATTATAAGGTTCTATCTGCGTTTAAAATGATTTTGAGATATTGAGCTTCAAAGTTTTTGCATTCCATAGCAAACAATGTGTGTGTAACATTTGTTTTTTTTTTTTATAAAAAGTCTTAAAATGTAAACAATTTATATAAAAAAAACATCTCATAATGTAAATAAGTTGTCATTTAATAAGAATATGTCAATAACTCAATTTTGATAAAAATGTTAGATAGAACCTTATAATTCTAAGGTGATGATATGGCTACATGTTGTGTGTTGTCACACATTCTTCCCATAACCATTACTAAAAATATTTGTGACTTGTACCACAGTAGAGCTTCTATTGGATAACACCAGACAGGATAGCCTTTGTCGCCCTTGTGTATTGATCAGCCTGGGGCACTCAACACCCTGTCATCAGTTTGTGGTTTGTCCCTCCCTGGACCACCAATAGTAAATTCTCACCACTGGTGACTACAATCAACCCGCAAACCTTGCCCTTTCAGGGATACTCTGACTCAGTCACTGTGCCATAAAAGTTTGGCCCTTGTCAAAGTTCATCAGATCACCATTAGCTCCCATACTGCATCCAAATAATCACTTAATGTCTTCATCTTCAGAATACAAATCAAGATATTTTAGATGAGCTCTCTCATCTTCCATAGGCAGCAATGGTCCAGAGTGGTTAACTGTAAAACCTGTAAAAATTACTTTGTTTGTCTATGTCGCCCATGACAGGTCAAGGTGCACATTTACTATAGGTCAACAGCACAACACATACGCATTGTATTGCCTAGTAAACACACACTATAATATGATGCAAAGTCATTGGCAAACAAAGTCCTTCTTACAGTTTTTGCGATGTTTTTGGCACCACTGAAGTCCCATAGAATGTTTTGACAATGTTTTAGGTTCCTTTTCTGGACATCTCAAACATTGCTCTCTCTATGGAGGATGAGGGAGCTCTCAAATTTGATCTAAAATATGAGAGTGAGCAATTAATAAGAATTTTCATTTGTGGATTAATTAACCGTTTAATATGTGACTTTGTTAGGTGATCATCATCAACATTTGCTTCCTCTGGGACTAGCTATAATGCTTTGGTTCATTAGTGTATAAGTGTGCACCACAGGGGATCAGTAGGTTGTGTACATGAATTCGGCACTGGTAAGGACAGTAATGAGCTTGGTTCACTGTAAAAAAAAAAAATGCTGGGTTCCTGACGATTTGTGGTGGGACAACATGAAGGAATTCAGTTAACTTACAATTTTGATTGGATTGAACATACAGTTGCAATCAGAATTATTCAACCCCCTGATTTATTAGCCCCCGTGTTTATTTTTTTCCCCAATTTCTGTTTAACAGAGAGAAGATTTTTTCAACACATTTCTAAACATAATAGTTTTAGTAACTCATCTCTAATAACTGATTTATTTTATCTTTGATATGATGACAGTAAATAATATTTGACTAGATATTTTTCAAGACACTTCTATACAGCTTAAAATGAAATTTAAAGGCTTAACTAGGTTAATTAGGTTAACTAGGCAGGTTAGGTTAATTAGGCAAGTTATTGTATAACGATGGTTTGTTCTGTAGACTATGGAAAAAATAAATAGCTTAAAGGGGTTAATAATTTTGACCTTAAAATGGGTTTTAAAAATTAAAAACTGCTTTTATTCTAGCCAAAAAAAAAAAAAAAAACAAATAAGACTTTCTCCAGAAGAAAAAATTATCATCAGACATACTGTGAAAATTTCCTTGTTTTGTTAAACATCATTTGGGAAATATTTAAAAAAGAAAAAAAATTCAAAGGGGGTTTAATTATTCTGATTGCAACTGTATATAAGCTAAGCATAAATCATTGAATAGGATTAGGCTATTAGCATCTCGCTTTAAAATAAACCACTTTGTTTAAATGTTTTTCTTTTTTTAATGGATAGTTCATTCAAAAAAGTAAAATTGTCATCCTTTACTAAACCTTTACTTGTTCCGAACCGGTTTGTCGTTTTTTTATTTTATTTTGTTTAACACAAAAGAAGATATTTTGAAGACAGCTGGACACCTGTAACCATTAACTTTCTTAGTATTAGTTTTTTCTTTTAATAGTTACAGGTAACTTATGTAAAAAAAATAAAAATAAATAAATATATATATAGTTTCGTTGTTTATTTGCCTACTTTTAAAATTTGTGTTGGGTGGGTAATAATACACTACTTTTTTTTTTAGGACTACACCACTGCCTATAACCAAGTTAACCAAGGCTAAAGCCTCTAATCGCCTAGACATAGAATCCATATTAACAAGCTTAAATGGATTGCTTAACCTTGTTGATCTAGCTTTTGTGTCCATCACCATGGGATCCGTTTACGGCCCTCTGCTCTTCAGTTTGCTCTACACAAATTATGGCGTTCTTTTCATTGCTCGTCAAATGCCTCTAGATGCTTTTTAGAAATAGAGGACAAAGGCTTCTTGTTGTCAGACAGTTAAAGGATGCGCTCATCTCCTAGCAACTAGTTAGCGGCCCACTCTGATAACACACTGCTGAGATGAAAGTCAAACAAAGCTAAATCTGATTACACTGCCAAAAACGAGCACAGAGCTGTCTCTGGCAAATATCAGGCCAACAGCGCCTCACAATAGCCTACTATATTGTTTATTTCAAATAACATGATGTAAACGGAAAATACGACAAGCGCTTTAAGGGGCTGAGAGTGGGATGTGAGGTTGTGGGTGGGGGGGGAACAGAGTGCTGTTTGTCTTTGCATTGTTTTCACTGAACACTGTCAGGCTTTGTTGTATTATGCACTGCGGTTATGAAGGTTTTGAAGCTGGTATAACTGGATCAGAATTGCAGGTTGCATACGTGGCCTGTGTGTTAGTGTGTGTGTGGGGATGCAGTGAAAGAGGATCAGGATGAGTATTGATCCCAGACGAATGCATCTCCACTCAAGGTCGCACTGCTTTGAACTCGCACACATACACTCAATCACAAACGGTAAAGAAAAGCTGCTGATCTTATTTAAGGGAGGTTATAACCCCGTCATCCCGTCCGTGTCAAATTCCACACATTAATTTAGGCCCTTTTTGTGCAAGTGACCCGCTTGGTCCCGCTCACCTCGGGTTTCATTTGCATCTCATTTCCAGAGAGCAGCATGCTAATCGGAATGAGCTAGCAACACGAAACTGTCCACGTGTGGTCACTTGGTTGATTCAATCAATGCTTTAAAAGGGTTACGGACTGTGAGGAGCAAGGTTATTATAGTTTTGCATTTTTAAATTAGTTTATATTTTGATGTTTTTTTATTTCTGTTTAGTTTCTGTTTAGTTTTAGTTCATTTTATTTATATTTTTTAGTTATAGTTTTGTTTTTATTTCGTGAACATATTTCTAGTTAGTTTTTCAATACACTTATAAAATTCTGTTTGCTGTTTGCTCAAACTACTTATTTAAAATGAGCTGAAACAACACAATTTTGGGGGGACTTAATTGATTTATGTTCAATACACAAAAATTTTAAAAAAATCTATTAAGTTAACTTAATTACTTCATGTTGTCTCAACACATATTTATTGTGTGGAACTCAATTTGGGTGGAATATGTTTTACAGTGTATATAGTTTTCATATACACTCACTGGACACTTTATTAGGTACACCTTACTAGTACTGGGTTGGACCCCCTTTTGCCTACAGAACTGCCTTAATCCTTTGTAGCATAGATTCAGCAAGATACTGGAAATATTCCTCAAATATTTTGGTCCGTATTGACAGGATAGCATCACGCAGATGCTGCAAATTTGTCGGCTGCACATCCATGATGCGAATCTCCCGTTCCTCCTAATTCCAATTATGCTCTACTGGATTGAGATCTGGTGACCGTGGAGGCCATTTGAGTACAGTGAACTCTTTGTCATGTTTAGGAAACCAGTATGAGAAGATTGACTGGCCTGAACCATTGATACAAGGCAGGATGGATCCATGCTTTTTTTGTTGTAGATGCCAAATTCTAACCCTACCATCTGGTGTGGTCTTCTGCTGCTGTAGCCCATCCACCTGAAGGTTGGATGTGTTCTGCGTACCTCGATTGTAACAAGTGGTTATTTGAGTTACTGTTGCCTTTCTATCAGCTGGAACCAGTCTGGCCATTCTCCTCTGACCTCGGGCATAAAAAAGACATTTGCGCCAACAGAACACCGCTCACTGGATATTTTCTCTTTTTCAGACCATTCTCTGTAAACCCTAGAGATGGTTGTGCGTGAAAATCCCAGTAGATCAGCAGTTTCTGAAATACTCAGACCAGTCTGTCTGGCACCAACAACCATGCCACGTTCAAAGTCACTTCAATCACCTTTCTTCCCCATTCTGATGCTCGGTTTGAACTGCAGTAGATCGTCTTAACCTTGTCTACATGCCTAAATGCATTGAGTAAGTTAAACAAATTGTGTTGGGACAACATGAATGAATTGTGTGGAACCCTGTATTTTTTACAGCATAGTATAGCAGAGTAAACATAACCCGTTCAGTGTCAACCATAGCAAAGTTTATTGTTTGCACAGCTTACATTAGCTCCTGTGAAATTGTTTAAAAAAAAACACTGAATCCAAAAACATACAAATGCAACTTAAACAAATAAAAGCAAAAATGAAAACAAAATCTTCGTCATATTAAAGATTATGTATGTACACTGCAAAAACAAAATACTTTTCTTACTTAGATTTTTATTGACTTAGAAAATATTGTCTTATTTTAAGAAATAATATGTCCAAATTAAGTGAGTTTATCCTGAAAACGAGCAAATGGAATAAGCAAAATGATTGTATGTCAAAAGGAAAAACAAGATTATTTTGCTGGCAGACTGTTTGGCTTGTTTTCGGGAAAAACTCACTTCATATTGGCATACTATTTCTTAAAACAAGACAATATTTTTAAAACAAGACATGGGCGTAGTATCCATGACGTCACTCATAGGTTTCTGAAGAGCACAAATGAAGCTACAAGTGGGCGTGGCCAACCTTCGTTGTAGTCATTGCATTTGGGAACAGAGATGAGGTTATCGAGTTAAATGCGTACATTGGCTCTAAGGATCAAACAACAAAAAATAAGGTCAAAGAATCTTGGTGTGATACTGGAGTCAGATCTGAATTTCAGTAGGCATGCCGAAGCAGTAAGTAAATCAGCATACTATCATCTCAAAAACATTGCAAGAATCCGATGCTTGGTTTCCAGTGAAGACTTTATCAGCAGCATGGTGGATTACTGTAATGCACTCCTCACTGGCCTTCCCAAAATGACAGTCAGACAGTTGCAGCTCATCCAGAAAACTGCTGCCAGAATTCTGGCCAGAACCAGAAAATCAGAGCACATCACACCTGTCCTCAGGTCTTTACACTGGCTCCCAGTTACATTCAGAATAGATTTTAAAGTATTATTACTTGTCTAGAAATCACTAAATGGCCTAGGAGCTCAATACATCACAGATATGCTGACTGAATACAAACCTAACAGATCACTCAGATCTTTAGGATCATAAAAACTTAAAAAATCCAAGAGTTTAGTCAAAGCAGGTTGAATCCGTCTTCAGCTATTATGCCCCTCACTGCTGGAATCAGCTTCCAGAAATGATCAGATGTGATCCAACATTAGGCACATTCAAATCCAGACTGAAAACACATCTGTTTAGCTGTGTCTTCAATGAATGAGCACTGTGCTACATCCGATAGATCACAATATTGTCTTTCTTTCTTTTTTTCATTCTTTTGTACCCCATTTTAATCTGTTTTTGCTTATTATTTGTTTTTATTTTCTTATACTAGTCCGTTTTGTATTCCTGTTTATGTAAAGCACATTGGATTGTGTATTGCATACTGTGTATGAAATGTGCTATATAAATAAACTTGCCTTGTCTTACTGGGTTTTTTTTTCTATCAACAGCTGCAAGTCAGATTTTCCACCACATAGTGACTGCTTATTCATTCTGAAAGCAATTATTATTTTGCTAATTATAATTTTTACCTTAAATCGTATTATTGACTGTTTATAGTTCCAGTTAGTTTTAGTTATTCATTGATGATTCATTTATTTCAATCAACCAAAATGTTTCTGACCAGAAGTTTTAGTCTTAGTTTTTGTATGCTAAACTAACCATGGTGAGGAGCTGTGTGGACTTTGATTGACAGATTGAGTGTCTGAGGCGGGTCACAATATTTCAGCTGGCAGTCAAATATTAGCACAACCTTCATGACACAAAGACGGTCTGGGTCAAGAGTATTATCTGCCAGAACACACACACAAAGATAGACTCATCAGAGAGAAGCAAGCCCACACAAACAGGACATGACAGTGCAGGTGACACCAGGGGGATTCAGTTGGGCATCATGGAAACAGGGGTCAGAGGTGAAAGAAGCGGGCAGCACAGCGATGATGATGAGAATGTGTACTGCAGCGAGAAGTGAGGGAGGGGGACTGTGTGTGTGTGTGTTTGTGTGTGTGTGTGTGTGTGTGTGTGTGAGAGGTAAGATGTGCTTGATAAATGCTGGCTCTGTTCCAATGCCTAGGGAGCTGTATACTGCCTACATATGAGGCTGCCTTCTAAAATAGCATGCTAACTGAAACAGAACTGAAACAAAACTGAAACAGATGCGACTGCCCTGCTGAAGAAAAACATCTGAAGTGAGCCAAAGCAGGGTTTTTTTCTGCCTTTCTATTTTCCTAGTTGTAGTTGGTTTGTTGGCTGGTTTTAGAGGGTTTGAGGTTATTTGTGACTTGTGTAGCTTATTGCTAATCTAATAATATCAGGTTTGAGATGTTCGCTAGGCTAATAGCATGTAATGAGTAATGCTGCATTCAAGTCATGTCAGAAAGATTAAATGCACTAATGTTTATCTGTTAAATACACAATTGGTAGTGGAATACACATTCGTTTTTTAAAGCCCTGAGTGAACAAATTGGGAACGGGTTTGTGTTAAAATGTGTCACATGAAAAAGAAATGCTATAGTAGGCTAATTGGAATATATGTTATAGTGTTTTTGAATCATTTATTAATTTTCCAGCCAGGACTCAAACCAGCGAACATCTTGCTGTGAGGTGACAGTGCTAACCACTGAGCCACTGTGCATGCTTGCAGTGCGTGCCCAAAATTTTTTCTATAAATGGCCAAAACCAAACTTGATTGAGAGCTGTGGGCTGAACGCATACCAAACAGTATTACATTAAATTTACCAAAGTGAATTTCCGGTAATATTTGGTATTTTTAAAAAAACAACAACAACAAAAAACAACAACTAGAAACTATTGTTTTAAATCATATTTAATATCTAATGTTGTATAATGTTTTTTAACATTTCATAATGAACTTATTACTGTAAAAAACATAAGCAATTCCATTTATACACAATGGAGATCAAAGCTGAATACGCTAGTCGAGCTGCACCTACCTTTACCTTGATATGCTCGTAGATGTCAGATGTACTGTACGTCAAGTGACAGTATTTACATTTTAAAAGTCTGATTCATGTACAACATTTAATTGAATCATTTAACTTCAGTTGCCTTTTTTTGTACAAAATATTAAGTTATTCAAAATTTACCCCTGTGTGTGTGTATATAAATAAATAAATATATATATATCATCCTCTCAGGATGGCGCCGCGGATGGCTGCCTCTGTGTGGAGCTCTTCAGTGTTTGCACTATTTCTGTTAGTCTGTCCTGTTTTATGTTTATCAAACACGATCAGTTATACTAGGGATGAGCTGCTGAACATTTGGCAGTGCACACCAACTAATCACCAACTGGATTTT
>CAIGQZ010035027.1:529062-540914 GCA_903798205.1 Danio tinwini
ATTTATTTATTTATTTATTTATTTATTTATTTATTTATTTATTTATTCTAGCTCTGAGTTACAGCAGGGGTTTTGTGTCTGTCTTGGGCAATGACTTGTTAAGCACTTGCTGTGGTGGAAAAATATTTTCAATTGATGTTTTTCATGTTTTATTTACAATAATTATGAGCTTTAAACTGATCTATATCTAGGGGAGAAACAAGCATCAAGTAATTGTTCACTGTAAATAAAAATCTGAATTTTACAGTTTATTTCCGGCAACTGGGGTGCCGAAAAAAAAGACATAAAATAACGGCTGTTAAATTTCAGAAATTTACTGTAAAATAACAGCCATTAAATTACAGAAATTTCCTTAAATTTGAATTTCTGTTAAATTTCTGTAATTCAACCTCTGTTATTTTACAGTAGATTTCTGTAATTTAACGGCCGTTATTTTTTTTTTCTGGCACCCCAATTTTTTTACAGTATGTGATATTGGTCACTCTTGTACATGATTCAATGATTTAAGCTAATGTTTTTGTATTTTAAATTAGATATGAAAACCAACCAGCACACATTTGTCTGCAAGACATATTTTTAAGATAATTTGGTCTGGAATACATCTGGCATAATGACAAAATCTAATAAATTAATAATACATTTATTGCCTTATTGCAGATGAATAAAAGCTCTAAACATTGCATATTCTAGATATAAACGTAAACATCAAATAGATGTCACTGCAATTTATATGACCTACAAACTAATGACATAGAGTTTGATATTAGCAAGTTACTAAGTTGATAACATGGTGCATGCCATTATGGTGCATGCCATTGGCAAGTTGCTAAGCTAATGACAAAGTTTGCTACAGTATTAGCATGTTGCTAAGCTGATGAGAAAGAGTTTAGCATTGTATATATGCCAAATAATTAGGTGCATTCATATCAGAGCTTACATTTATATTAATACTCATGATATTTTAAAAGTGTTGTAAAAACGGATAAAAAGTAAACTGGGTGTTTTGTGAATATGGATGGCACAACATATTGCGCAAGACCGCACACCACACACATAAGCTGATTGGTGGAGAGGAAATGAAACATAATTGAGTGATGACGCCAGTTTTGATATGGGGATGGTTAGGAGGCCATGATGAAAAAGAGGCTAGTGGGCAAATTAGGCCAGGATACTGAGGTTAAACCCCTACTCTTTTCAAAGGACATCCTGGGACTTTTAATGACCACAACAAGTCAGGACCTCAGTTTAATGTCTTATCCAAAAGTTGCCACTCACTGATCAGTATAGAGTCCCTATCAATATACTGGGACGTTTTAACCCACACAAACTGCAGGTTTGAGCAACCCCTACTGGTTCCACTAACACCACTTCCGGCAGCAACCTAGCTTTCCCATGTGGTTTCCCATCCAGGTACTAAGCAAGCACAGCCCTGCTTAGCTTCAGTGGGTGATCATGTGAGAGTTGCAGAGCTAGCTGTCAGCTACCATGCTGATATGTTGATATATATATAGCTACCGGCTATCATGTTGATATACCGGCTGATCATGTTGGTGTATTTAATGTATCTCAGCTACAGTGTTACCACAATAAATGTCTTCAAACTGCATTTGAAACATGAATTAAATATAGGAATATGTAACAATATGAAGCAGTGAATCTTCCAGAACCTTCAGTGTCATTTGCAGGTTTTGAAACGCTTGTGACAGACATCACCGTTTTCACACACTGCCTGGTGTTTTTCGCCTCTCATTTGCATAAACTTGAGCGATTCTCAACTTTTTAAAGCTCAGCGCTGTCACTTCCACAATACCACACATGAGCCTGTCGCTCAGCTTTGATAAAGAATGAATAGAAAATGCCTGCTCAGCTCTCTGCTTAGTCATTGAGATTGACCATTGAGGTCAGAGGTCTTAGGTCAAAGGACTGATTTCAGGATGTCTGATAATACTAATAGCATCCAGGATGTCTGATAATGCTGATAACTACAGCATTTTGGTCAGATTTAGAGGGAACAAGAAGCTAAACTGCAGAATAGTATTAGACAAAGGTATAATGTAAATAATACTGTATAGTGCAAATAGTAATCCCTCATATGTGATCCGATAATGATGTATAGTTTATTCCTAAAGTTTGGTCTTGATATACTCATCTTTCACTTGTAGCATGCCTGTATGAGTATCTTTATTCTCAGTGTTCAGTAGTTACATCAACTGTCTGGTTTCCAACAATTTTCAAATGGTCTTCTTATGTTCAACAGGATAAGAAAACACAGGCTTGGATCAAGTGGGTTGACAATTAGCATCAATCTCTTGTAACCACCTAATGAACATATCATAAATATATTATTGTGGAAATAAATACAGAAAAAGAATGTAGTCAAACGAGTTATAAATACATGTTTTCTTTAATTAGCAGAGTAAAAGAATAACAGTTTTTACTCTTAGAATATAATCTAATCATTTAAGAGTTTACAGTTTGCTAAGAGAGTTTGAAATTAGCATGTTTATAAACCAATATCATTAGCATTTTACTGACCCAGCAAGCATGTTTAGTTTTTAAAAGATGTCTAATGGATATCTAAACATAGACGTCTTGGCTAAAACAAGGCTAAATTTGGATTATCAGTGAAAATCTAATAGATGTCTAAGAATAAGCCAGAAATGAATGATTACACAAAATGAATACACATATAAAGTCTGTCTAATCTGTCTATTTGATGACTAGTCTAGTTTTTTTGGATGTCTGTTAGATTTTTACTGACAGCCCAAGTTTAGCCTTGTTTTAGCCCAGCTGTCTACGTTTAGATGTCTATTAGATGTCTATAAAACACAAAATTGTTTGCTGGGAAGTTGATGACAGAGTTTTGCATTGCTAAGTTAATAACACAGCTTTTATAGTATCTTGCTAAGCTAATGATGGAATTTGAAGTGTGTCACAGCTATAGCAAACATAGAGTTTGACATCATCAGCTTACTAAGCGAATGCTACTAATACCAATATGTGAAGTTTGGCAGTATGTTACTAATAGTGCTCTCAGCAGCAGAATTTCAGCTGTGAAATGTCTTTCCTCAATGCATTCCAGTCAATCACACAGTCACATATTCACCACGTGATGTCACCATTGAAAACATTGTGTTATTGTGTTAATAATGGCAAAACCAGAAAGAACCAAAAACAAATGTCAAAAAACAAACAATGAAAATTGTAATTTCTAAATTCAAGTGAGTTGAAATGACGCACTTCTGAGGTCAAGGTTGTTCGATCTGCCCTGAGTTCAGTTTGGACGTACAACTTAAAGCAGAAGTCTAGTTTCTAGATTCACTCTAGGCTTTATTTTCCAGTTGGAAGTAGGAAAAATCCTATTTTTTAAACTGAAATGCACCTTAAGCTAATGACATAGAATTTGACATGATCAGCTTGTTGCTAAGTTAATGACAGAGTTTAATATTAGAAGCAATATCAATAAGCTAATGATGTAGAGTTTGCCATTAGATTTTTCTCAGATATGGATGCAAAGTTTAATAATACCATGCTAAGCTATGAATTTTACAAAGCTAATGACATTTGCTAGTTGCTAAGTTAATGACATTTTTGTATATTTTACTAAGCTAGTGGCCGAATTTGGCATAATTGTTGCTAAGCTAATGACGCACTGTATAAGCTAATCATTTCACAGTGTTACAAAGTTACACATTGTCTGCTTTTGACATATTAGCTAAGTTGATTATGATGACCCCCAATGTTGAATGTTGTTGTACTCATGACAGCTATTTTCTAATGACATAGAGTTTGATCAGCTTGTGGCTAAGCCAGAGTTTGATATTAGAATCAATATAAGCTAATGATGTAGAGTTTGCTATTAGATATTTTCTCAGATACGGAAGCAAAGTTTAATAATACCTTGCTAAGCTATTTGACAGTGTTACAAAGCCAATGACATTTGCTAGTCCTGCTGAAAAATCCAGCTTAAACCAGCCTAAGATGGTTGGCTGGTTTTAGCTGGTCGACCAGCCTGGTTTTAGAGGGGTTTTGGCCATTTCCAGGCTGGTTTCCAGCCATTTCCAGCCTGGTCTTAGCTGGTCAAGCTGGGAGTTAACCAACTAAAACCAACTTAACCAGCTAAATATGTCCAGCTTAAACCAGGCTGGTCAAGCTGGTTTTAGCTGGTTTAAGCTGGTCATTTTCCAGTCTGACCAGCTAAGACCAGGCTGGAAATGGCTGGAAACCAGCCTGGAAATGGCCAAAACCCTTCTAAAACCAGGCTGGTCGACCAGCTAAAACCTGCCAACCAGCTTTTGGTTTAAGATGTTTTTTTCATCAGGGAGCTGCTAATGTCAGTTTTGCATATTAAGCCAGTGACCAAATTTGGCATAAACATGTTGCTAAGGTAATGACACACTGTATAAGCTAATAATTTTACAGTGTTACAAAGTTACATTGTTTGCTTTTGACATATTAGCTAAGTCGATTAGTCTGTCTTCCAATGGTGAACGTATTTGTACTACTGTTTGTTAGTTTGGTCATTTATTTCACTAATTTATCATAATGGAAATGTTTTAAATTCCGGTCAATAAAAACAAAGAAAAGTTAGCATTCCATTTTGGATGATGCTAAACTCATACACAACATGTATAAGTGCATAGTGACTAGTGAATAATGTCATTTGGGATTCAACCAGAGTTTGTCAGTAGCTTGCTAAGCTAATAATAATATAGAATTTGAGATTACAATATTGACATCAGTTTGAATCTGCTAAGCTAATAACAGAGTTTAATATTTGTAAGCTAATAATGTAAAGTTTGATGTTGATGTTAAGCTAATGATGTAGACCTTGACAGTTTTACATTGGTTTGTGATAAGCTAATGAGGCTGTGTTTTGTTAAACCAACGATATAGAGTTTGACAGTATTACAAAGATATTTATAGTTTAAAAATAACTTGTTGCCAAGAAAATGTTGTAGAGTTTGAATCTTGACATTAGTTTATTGTTAATCTAATGACAGACTTAAATTACATTACTTACATTTTTCTAAGCTAATTATCTAGAGTATGAAATTAGCTCTGATTTCTAATGATCTCCAAACACAAATGCACACCGGTTCAGCAGTGCTATTGGCTTGGTTCAGAGTGTAATAATATTTATCTCTCTTATATATGTGATCTTGTTTCTTTAGGCTGGTGGTTTTTGGATGTTTATCCCCAAGGCAACTCCTCGTAGCCTCCAGCAACACGAACCGTGCCTGTGTATACCTATGCGGTTCCGTTGCAAGCCTCGTGAGCTCATTTCTAAAGCTCTCAAATCACAGAGAAAGCATTTCTCCTGAACAATGAGCCTCAGATATCAGCCTTAAATAAATTCACATACAAGTTCTGAGTCTTTCACAGATTGCGTGTGGACTTGTTCGGCGTCTCAGAGAGAGGCTGACAGAATAAAAAAGCTCAGACGTGAGAATCCTTCACCTAACCTCAAAGCTACACTGATAATTAGGCTGAAGAAAGGAGTGTGTAAAGTGAAAAGGAGAAAAACGAGGGATCTGTTCCTTTTCTTCTCAGCTCTTTTCTTGTTCTTCACTTCTCCGGTGTAATTATCTGCTCAGAAGCCCATGCCACCTACCTAAAGCGTGTGTGTGTGTGTCTGTGTGTGCGTACAAGAGCTTGCCAACCTCTAAAAACAAGTCACCTCCATACAGTGAGCTGAACTCCTGAGCACGAGGGTAATTAGGCTCATCGAGGGAGTGAGAGATGTGGGCAGGAGAACGAATGAGGTGCTGCCATTAAAGAATGCGACGAAGAGGAACAAGTGCAAATTATGGACAGTATTTTTGGATTAAAGTGATGCACAAGATGTGCATATCAACGTCCCAGGCAAAATACTAGCATTTTGCTACAACTGCCAATGGCAGATGGCTTGAAAGCAATCATCAGCAATAAAATGATATGTCTGATATTTAATGTAAAAGTAAAGCAAGCTTGACAATTTTATAAAATTGCTATTATTAGTACTATTATTTGATTAAATTATTTAAATTGTTTTAATTGAGCCAAATTCATACAATAAACTATAATAATTCATTCTTTTAAATTCATTTCATTTCATTTTCTTTTTGGCTTAGTTCCTTTGTTAATCAGGGGTCACCACAGCAGAATGAACCACCAACTTCCAGCATATGATTAACTCAATGGAGCCCACTCCAGCTGCAACCCATCACTGGAAAACACCATACACTCTCATTCATTCACACACATACACTACGGACAATTTAGCTCACCCAATTTACCTATAGTGCATGTCTTTGGAAATCAGAGCATTTGGAGAAAACCCACGCGAACACAGGAAGAAATGCCAACTGACCCAGCCGAGACTCGAACCAGCGACCTTCTTTAAATTGTTTAATACATAAATTCCTATTATTATTATTATTATTATTATTATTATTATTATTATTATTATTATTATTATTATTATTTAAAAGTTTTAAAGAGATAGTTCACCCAAAAAAATTAAATTCTGTAATAATTTACTCACCTTTTACCTGTTTGAGTTTCTTTCTTCAAAATATCTTCTTTAGTTTTAAAAAAATATACAATTTATTTTGGGTCAACTATACCTTTAATTCTTAACAATAATAATTATTAGATTTATTATTATAATATAGGGCAACCCAGTGGCGCATTAGGTAGTGCTGTCGCCTCACAGCAAGAACGTTAATGGGTTGTAGGTTCGAACCTCGGCTGGGCTGGGTCAGTTGGCGTTTCTGTGTGGTGTTTGCAAGTTCTCCCTGCGTTCGTGTGGGTTTCCTCTGGGTGCTCCAGTTTCCTCCAAAGACATGTGGTACAGGTAATATTGGGTAAGCTAAATTGTCTGTAGTGAATGAGTGTGTGAATGTTTCCCAGAGATGGGTTGCGGCTGGAAGGGCATTTGCTGTGTAAAATCGTGCTGGATAAGTTGGTGGTTCATTCCGCTGTGGCGACCCCAGATTAATAAAGGGACTTAGCTGACAAGAGAATAAATGAATTAATTATTATAATATACAACAGAAATTACTGAATTTTCTTAGCCTGAAATGATCAATAACAGTGTTTAAATTGGGAAAAGAAGTTTATTGGATCTTAATTTAGCAAAAATGTCCTTCCTCAAGAAACTTTTTATGTATGCATGTAAGTACACTGTAAAACCAAACAGTCAAAATCACTAAATGAAATAAGTTAGTTTACCTTATAATTTTTTAAAAGATTACTTTGACTCAATGAAAAAGAGTTATCGTATATTAAGCAGAACTCAAAACGAATGAGTTATGAATGAATTAATTATATTTTGTTAACTTAACTCTAAAACTAGAAGCAATACCAAACCATTTGAGTAGCTATAGTTGTTTAGACTTAATTTGTTGAACTCATAGTGATTTGATAACTGAACTTAAAACATTGAAGTTACTAATCCTCTAAACGTTTGACAACACAAATCATCAACACAAATAATATATGTGTATGTGACTCTCTATAGTCATAGTCAGTTTGGTGGTACTCAAGCCACATTGTTTCAAAACTTAAACGGTTTGCCGCAATCAGTTTCCTTAAACAGTTTGATTTAACTTTACTTATCGGGTTTTACAGTGTATTTATCTACTATGTAT
The DNA here is from genome assembly GCA_903798205.1 of Danio tinwini. NCBI lineage: Eukaryota > Metazoa > Chordata > Actinopteri > Cypriniformes > Danionidae > Danio > Danio tinwini. Next base: position 536,697 of record CAIGQZ010035027.1, read on the forward strand.
GTACTGTATGTACAGTGCCTGTAGAAAATATAGAAAATATATAGACAATAATCATCATCATGCATATTACTTGTCATACAGCCTGAAATCAAAATGATCACATTCCAAATAACTTTTCCACCCATGTTTTTGTAGCCTTCTCCTAATTTGTGTCTTAATACAACTTTATCCTGAAGGTATTTTGAAAGCAGGCTGTAATGTGAGTAAAGGTATAGATTAACAGGGTATGATCATTTTCTATAGGCACTGTATGTATGTTTTGGTTTTTTGTTTTTTCTTGGCGTGTAGTGTTTTTGAGTAGGCTTAAGTTCTATTAATGTTACATTTCATCACATTGATCAGGTTGAGTTTGATCTCTCAGGTAAAATAAATAGCTAATGGATTTTTCTTATCCCCGCTTAAACTCCACTGTTGTCATTACTAAAGATATTAAGTTAATATAACTTGACATTACTTAAACTACCAAGTTTTGGCATCAAAACTTAAACAGCTGTCTTTAACTTACTCATTAGGCAGCAAAAAAAAAAATTAATTAAAGGTTGACTCTTCTAAAGCATAAAAATACCATAATATGTGTGCAGATATTTAAGAAACATGCTAAGTGAACATACTTGTTTAACTGAAGAACAATGCTGATGTTAGATATTCTGCTTTGAAAATGTTTTTTTCTGTGCCGGAACGCTGTCTTTGTTTAGGTAAATTTAACCTGCACAATGCCAGTTTAGCCAATTATAATTCAGCATCCCGGGTTGCCTTGTTGGAAAACAGCATATTTCATTTATTCATTCATTCAGAAAGGCTCTGAAAGCATGCGTCTGTAACCAAAAATGAGACATAGCCATACCTGTCAACCCTCCCGTTTTTCTCAGATTTCTCCCGTATTTTACAGTTCTATCCCACTATCATCCCGTAAAGGTATTTTCCCGTATTTCTCCCGTATTTTCAGTCTTTCTCTGAAGGGTATTAATAAACATTAAACAGCAGAGCCTCCCTATACGCAACCCATACCACCAAACCACCAGGGGCCGCCCTTTGGTCTTAAAAGTGAGTCTGTTCTGTGCTTTTGATTTGTTTGGGCATGAAAACACTTTGAAATAAATATAAAAACAGCAGGATTCCCTTTCCTTTTATTAAAGGTGCCATCTCCCCTTCTTATGCAATCCTTAAAACAGTCATATAGTGGTGCGTGACTGTCAGCTGACACACTCTATAGTGATAAATAGAGGCTGTTTCCCAAACAGATTCTGTACACGCAATTTGGTTTAAGTCTGGGTTTTGGGTGCGTGTTTAAACAGACATATACACATAATTAATAATAATAATTTCTAAAGATGTTGATCTTGGTTGTTGTTTTTTTTTTCGGCCTAAATGAGCATAAAAAGTTAAGCAATCGAATGCTTTCTTTGTAACGATAGATATGCGCATTTATTTTTTTTTAAGATTTATTTTTGATCTTTTGTCTTTATTAGATAGGACAGTATTGAGACAGGAAGCAAAGTTGGAGAGAAAGAGGGGGATAGGGTAGGGAAATGTCCTCAAACCGGGATTCAAACTCGGGGCACCTGTTGTGCTACTGCACCATATGTCGGCGCGCTAACCACTAGCCTATTGCGTCGACAGATGTGTGCATTTTTAAAGTGACACCTGTTATTTGTAATCAAACGAAAAAAATCTAAATAAATAAGAGATTCATTCGTTGCTCTTTAATCAGAATGTGTCAGTTATACAGTGAAGAAACAGCTAATGAGATTTGATAGCTTAATTTTATTTCATTATAATAGCTATTAATTCTAATAAGCTGAGCTGTTTGCTAATTTATTCGCTGCTAATGTACTATTTATTTTTTCTTTTGTAAATAATAATAATAAAACATATTACTGACCATTTAACTGTTTATTTACAACGAAACAGCTCCAAATCAACATATTTAGTAATTTGGGGATTTTTAAGGGGGTTGGGGGTGGGGGGTCATCGGGAGAATTCCTTTTTATGGTGGGCATATCTCTTATTTTCACATCCCAATGTTGACAGGTATAGACATAGCAGACGTCAAAATGAGACAGATTCAGTTCCACATGAGGTTATTAATTAGCAATTTATATAAATATTACGAGCGTAAACATTAGGTGAGCAGGTTACATTGTAACTGCGTGTCCTAACAACACGCTTTGTGACGAGATACGCAGTGATGAGCAATTTGACTGTTTGCACCAGACGAAACACGACAGAAAATTAAATATAGCCTTTTAGAAGCACAGAATATGCACTCACTCACGAAACGGTAAGGTTTATAATCTATGTAATACATGTTAACCCTCTTTAACATTATTAAATGTAGATGCTAAACCACTCATATGTGTTTAGTTCTAAAGTTCAATTTCAAACGGTTTATTGTATTTTTTAAGATCTGAGGTGAACTTTCCGCTTCCAGTATATGACAATAAATGTCATGTAAAATGCATTCAAACTCGCATTGTTAGCATTTAGCACTGAATAAAGCACACAAGGTTTACCTGAGGTGATCACTGTCATAGGTTTCACATGTTCAACTGTGAGAAATAGAAGCCGTTTCTAATATATCAATTCGAGGTGTTGGTTAGAACCAAACTCCTTTTAATATGGAAAATTTTTCCTCTATTGCGTGTCGTTGTTTTTATTTAGAACACAGTTTAAATCACTCGCTCCTGTACTCAATCTGGCAACCCGCGCTTGCATTTATTTTGATCAAGGAGTGCAATACCTAGTTCAACCACTGAGTGTCAAAAGTGAGTAGCGATGTCGCCTTACAGCAAGAAGGTCTCTGGTTCAAGTACCGACTGGGCCAGTTGGCATTTTAGTGTGGAGTTTGCATGTTCTCCCCATGTTGGCATGGGTTTCCTCCAGGTGTATATCCTGGTCCTTCTGGTTGAGGGTTGACATGTTACAAAACACCAACATAGTGCGGCTAAGTATCAATTTTGATAACGGCCCTGGGAGTAGGTAAGTAAAGAATATAAAGTCTATTATTTACTCTTATTAGCCATTTTAAGTTATCTGTACTTAAACATTTAAAGTATCTGTAATTAAACATTTAAGTTATCTATAATTAAACATTTAAGTTAATTCAATGATAAGACAATTAATTGAGTTGTCAAATTTCCATTACTCAAACAAACTGAGGGAATCACTTTCCTCAAATCATTTGAGTAGTCTCAACTTATTAGGGTTTACAGTGTAGGCAGTTGTATATATACAGTATTAACATGAAAAAGAATTACAATAAGAGACATTAATAATAATAATTAGATCATGATCAAACAACAACTTCTACATTTCAGAAAAAGGACACATTGAAAAAAATGATTAGCCCTTTAGCAGATGTCATGTTCTGCTTTGGCATTATTTAGTGAAGTGAAAGAATTCAGATGATGGTTGTTTTCTCAGTCATGACCTCTGGCCTGGCCTCAGTTTGACTGAACACTGTCCTTCCGACTGCTGCTGTTCAGCACTTCTGTGTTCAGACAAGTGGAAGAATTAGTTTCTTTTTTTTCAACCATAGGTGTTCTTAAATCCTCCTGGAGAGTTTGTATTTACCTGACATTATTAGATCAGGCACATTCAAATATACATTGCTGGGGGAAATATGATGATGTAGTATTTCTGCATAATATCCTGCAATATGTTAAAACACTGCATCTGCAAAATGATGAGTAAAGAAGAATAAATAATGTACTTTGTGTAAATCCCTCCTGAGAATTTTGTATTTGTTTTTGTTTTTTTAGATATTTTCCCCAGTTCTGCTTAAACTTGCTGTTTTTTTCCAGCACATATTTAAACATAATTGTTTTAATAACTGATAACTGTTTTTGTTTTTTTGTTTTTTGCCATCATGAGTTTACATTAAATTGAATAGTTATTTAATAAATTCTAGTGTTCAAAGTTTAAAGTTCAATTAAAAGGCTTTTATTTACCTTTGGCAGGCCTTTGTTGTTATTATTATCATCATATAAGAAGTTGTATTTCCTTTTAACATTGTTAAGTAGAGAAAAATATTTACAGGTAACTTTTAGCATATTCTTAGACCTTCATAAATCACAAAATGACCAATAAAAAGTGTCAAATGCTAATAACAGCCCATATTAAACTACAACATAAATAAACTATATTTTTATGATTTTGTTTGTTTATTATTATTATTATTATTATTATTATTATTATTATTATTATTATTATTATTAT
>CAIGQZ010035027.1:554927-566051 GCA_903798205.1 Danio tinwini
AAAATATTTTTTAAGATTTTTTTTTTCAAATTATAGAAAGTCATGATTCAAAGCTGTCCTTTAACACATGCCAGACAGATTTTGTCATTTTTATTTACTTTAAAGGGCACCTATTTTACACCTTTTTCAAGATTTAAGATTTTAAGATTTAAGAAAGTATCTGTAAAGTTTCAGCTTAAAGCACCCATCAGATTATTTATTATACCTAGAATATTGGTATTTTCTGCTTTGAACAATATGTAGCTGTTTTTGTTGCCTGTGCCTTTAATGTTAGTTCTCCCGCACACCATTCCCTCGTGCCTATCGGAGTGTGCCTCAATCACCGCCTCGGCTGTGTCAGATAAACAGCACAGTGACAGACATGAAGGAAGCAGATCTCACTTAGCGTTTGTGAGAAATACTACTGTAAGAACTTTTCCAATGGTTATTTGATGTATTTGTTGTGGAGTTAATTTAAGCCTTTCTGCAATGATGAGTCATACACAATGTCGTTACAATTGTTTTTGCACGGCAAATGTGACAGGATATACATTAATATCCACAGCTGTATGCATATCCATTGTTAGTGCACAAAATAAACCTGATTTACCATACACAAACCGGAATTGAAGAGTATTCTTTTATAATTGTACTGACATGTGGCTGTGGTGATGAGTTAGGCTACATAGCAATTCTACCATCTTTCATTTATCACAAAAATGCACTGTTTTAAAAACGTTTAAAACTTGTAAATCTCATTATTGATCATATTTGATGATGATTGATGATCACAGAGAGCTGAACAGAGCTTTTAATCCCAGTTGCTTTGCGCTTGCCTGTCTTGTTGATATGATTATACACGTTACTATGAAGACATGTTAATACGCGGCTGTCAATCAATTCGGTGGGTGGAGAAACTGCACTCACTGGTGTTGGGCCTCAAAATGGAAGGATTTGAATCCTATTTTAATATCAGGAAATAATAAAAAAAGATTTACTGTCTTTATATCACCCCAATATGACTGTGGACACCCTATACACAGTTCTGTCCAAACAGCTTACAAAAGATGATTTTCCTCATAAATGCCCTTTAAATGAGAACTAATTTAAATTTTGCAATCACCTCTGTTGGAGTATATAAATCTCATTCAGATACTAGTTTTTGTAGGTATTTGTTAAAATAATATATTGTATTTATGATTAACATTTAAAAATGTGTCTTTTATTGTACTTCCTTGTTTTTAAATACACTAAATATAATAATAGCTAAATAATTATATTATTTAAAATAAACACATGCATGATTCATACTTGAATACTTGAATGCCAAATGGCATTTTGTCATTGTAATTATTACTGTTAATCATGTTGAGTCACCTTGGTCTTTCTTATAAGACTGTTAATTGATTGTATTTGTTATTTTGAGCCCATCTAATTGCATTTATTCAACTTATTTTTTAAACAATCATGTTTAATAGCTGAATCCATGCTAAAAACTACATTACCCATGATGCTGCACAGAGAGTCCACCAATCAGAGAGTGACAGTTACTAAATTCTGATAAAACATAGTTTACTCCATTCACTCCCATAATGCACCTTCAATTATGTTGCAAATCTTTGCATGTTGGTCTTTTTGCACTCTCAATAAATTATTGAATAAAAAATATAAAAAAACTCTTTTATATATTTTTATATAAAAAAATTTTAAACCAACAGCTTTAAACAAAGAGAAAAAGACACATTTAAAAAAATTAATTAATTAAAAATTTACACAGTAAAAAAAATCCATAATGTTACGGCTTATTTTATTATTTTAAAAAAACGTAATATATTGGCCATTAAATTACAGAAATTTACTGTAAAATAACAGGTTGAATTACAGAAAGTTACCAGAAATTCAAATTTAAGGAATTTTCTGTAATTTAATGTCCTTTATTTTACAGTTGTCACATCCCCGGCTCGTTCCTGCTCACCCAATCCTGTCTCACCACCTCATTCCAGTCCCATCCAATCACGTGAACCTTCCCCCAAGCTCGCTGGTCTCTCTTCTTCGCCCGGTTCCATTTCAATATCACCTACCAACCTGCTCACAAAAAACGTCAAAGCAGATGCTTTATCAAGAACACACTCACCCGATCCTTGTGACGATTCCCCGGAATCCATTCTTCCTCCTTCGATCTTCATGGCTCCTATTCTGTGGCAAATAGATGAAGACATTCGTTTAGCCATCTTAGAGGAACTATGCTGTGTGCTATGTACCCACAAAATATCGCATACCGCTCCTGGATAGTACGCACACCTCCCTCGGCTCAGGACACCCGGGCAGCAGGCGAACCTTCTCGCTTCTCAAAGAAAGGTATTGGTGGCCTAAAATGGCCCACTATGTCTCCCAGTACGTTAAGGGTTTGTTGGATCTTTGCCATCACTACCACTCCACGCCATCTGCCAGAGGAAAAGTTGCTGCCATTACCCATTCCCCGCCGACCCTGGACACACCTTGGTGTTGATTTTGCCACCAATCTACCGCCCTCTCAAGGATACACCACTATTCTAGTGGTTGTAGATCGGTTTTCCAAATCCTGCAAATTAATACCTCTCAAAGGTCTTCCCACAGCCCTTTTAACAGCCGAGGTCCTGTTCCATCATGTCTTCAGGAACTATGGTCTCCCAGAAGACATTGTGTCGGACAGAGGCCCACAATTCATTTCCAGGGTTTGGCGGGTGTTTTTCCACCTTCTGGATACCACTATCAGTCTATCTTCCGGCTATCATCCGCAAACAAATGGTCAGACCGAGCGTAAAATCCAAGAGATTTCCCGGTTCTTACGTTCGTACTGCAACAGCCACCAAAACACCTGGAGCCAGTATCTTCCGTGGGCGGAGTATGCACAAAATTCTCTTCATCAATCATCAACCGGTCTAACCCCTTTCCAATGTGTCCTAGGCTACTAACCATCCTTGTTTCCCTGGAATGGGGAAATATCAGAAGTGTCAACGGTTGATCACTGGTTCCAGGAGAGCGAGAGGGTCTGGAACTCAGCTCATGTCCATCTTCAGCGGGCAGTCCAGAGGTACACCGACCAAGCCAACCGTCTTCGGCTACCTAACCCCGTATACCAACCAGGAGATAAGGTGTGGCTCTCCACCCGAGACATCCGCATCTGGCTGCCCTGCAGAAAGCTGAGTCCCTGGGACCATTCACCATCCACTCTCAGATCAATCCTGTCACCTACCGTCTCAACCTTCCACCGCAGAACCGCATTTCATCAGCTTTTCATGTCTCTCTCCTCAAACCCTACATTAATCCTGTTTCTCCTCCTTCCACAGAACCAGAACCACCCCCTCCTCCCGACCAAACGGAAGTCATCAGCGACAACATCTATCAGGTCAAGGAAATCCTCAACTCTCGGCGGCGAGACGGCCGGCTCCAGTACCTAGTAGACTGGGAGGGCTTTGGCCCTGAGGACAGATCCTGCATACCTCGTGATGACATCTTAGATCCATCTCTCCTCAAAGAATTCCACCAGAGACATCCCAATCGCCCAGCTCCACGAGGACGTGGCCGTCCTCGCCGTCGATCTAAGGTGCCGGGGGGTTCCATTGGGTTCCTGCTCACCCAATTCTGTCTCACCACCTCATACCAGTCCCATCCAATCGTGTGAACCTTCCCCTGAGTACTAACTATCGGCACCTGTTCATCATCAGCCTGGGCACTATATAAACCCACCTCCTCCGTTCACTCGTCGGCCGGTATTGAAGTTGTATGGTTGTCTTCACCCAATCTCCTTCGTCTTCTCTTCTTCCTTGGATGTTCCTTTTGAGTCTTCGTACCCATCGCACTGATAAAGGGAAGTGTCTTTACTATCTGACTTTACATGAAGATCTGTATTCACCCTCATGCACTTTATGCCTATTACCACCAACGGAGGATTTGGATGTTAACCCATGCTTATCTCTCACCGTGTTTACAAGGCGAAGACTTGTGTGGTGTCCCTCGTATGATCTTCCATTTCCCCTGAACTGTGTGACTGTGATTCCCAGCTGTGTTTACAGCGAACAGCACTGGCAAGCTCTACCATCAGCTCTATTCCAGCAGTGCTGTGAGCGTGATCGCCGGCACATAACATCTGCTTCTCATACAGCCTGTGTGATATATTTATTTATTGATTACCTTGAATAAACCAGTAAATGTCTGTAATTTAACGGACGTTATTTTACGTTTTTTTAATTACAGATTTTTTTTACAATGTATATAAAAAGTGGTTAAATTAACTTACAGTATACTTTGGCCTTTTGTTTTATAACTTGACCCAAAACTTTTTTTTATTTTGGTGAACTGCCTCTTTAAGAATGTCCTCTACGAGACAATAAGCAAAATATGTAAAAAACATCTCACATAAGCTCTTATAATGCACACAAAAAATGCTCTGAGTGCAACCTTCAACCCTAATAACTGTTAAAGCATTCTGAAACATCCATATCCATCTCTCAGTGGACCAATGAGACTCTGCCTCCCATTCAAAAGCCAATCACAGAGAAGTAAATTAATAATGAGCTACAGTTTCCTGCACGTCTCCTTCATTTTCCACGCATGGTTCTCTAAATACTTCTGACTCATACAAAGAGAACAGCTAGTAAATCTCCATGTATATACTGTAGCATATCCTTATGGGACAGTGTCATATTTTCACTATTTTATTTTATTCATATAGCAGATGCTGCAATTCGCCATCATGACTCAAAAGGACACCAGGGCATGAAAAACATGGTCTGGGTGAAATATGGTTCAGGGCAAGGGAAATGTAGTCTGGAGGAAAACAAATTATTTCTGGGGTCTGTAGGGAGTCTGAAGCTCAAGTGAAAGGCGGACTCCCGTGAGGAGCGATGGCTAGTTAGCTAGCTGACCGTAATGTTCTGCCCTGAACCTGATGCTTTTAGCATTGCTGGAGATGTGGTGTGTGTGTGTGTGTGTTTGTGTGTGTCTACATGTGGATTTTGAGAGCACCTCGCTGGTCAGCTGTTCCCAAATTACTCATTAGGCAGCTAAGTATGTGTGACTATTAAGTAGTCGCTGTTATAAGTCGTACATAATGGCCCAATCAACATCTCTACCTCAATGAATTGCCATTACCGTAACGATCGAGTAAGGCACAGGCAGAACTGCATATAGCTTGAGAATTGAATTAAGTCTGGGAATTTGAAATGAGGTGGAGAAACAGGGCAGAATGGCACTTTCTGTATCTAAAGATGGGTTTACACTATTTATGCTATATAAAATGGTTTAGCTAAGAAAAATAAACTTCTCTGCAAACAATTTTAGTCATTGTTAGCTTAGTTTATTCAGTGATGTTTTTGTATTAAAATTTTGTGCGACATTTAAGATACTTTATCTAATAAACTTTATTTAATACACATGAATAAACTCAATAAACCTAATATTCATTCATTTCTTCATTTTCCTTCGACTTAATCTTTAATTTATCAGGGGTCGCCACAGCAGAATGAACCACCAACTTATCCAGCATATGTTTTATGCAGCAGATGCCTTTCCAGTTGCAACCCAGTACTGGAAACACCCATACACATTCACATTTAAACTCATACACTATGGCCAATTTAGTTCATCCAATTCACTTGCCACGTCTTTGGAAACCAGCACCTGGAGGAAACCCATGTAAACACAGGGAGAAAATGCAAACTCCACACAGAAATGCCAACTGGTCCCATTGGGACTCGAACCTACAACCTTCTTGCTCTAAGGCTACAGTGATAACCACTAAGACACTGTGCCTCCCTAAACCTGATATAATCAGATAATAATATTTAACATATTTTATTAAAGAAGCATTTATATTTGATTAAATGATCATTAATTGAAACACACACACACACACACACATACACACACACACTGTAAAATTGGCTTGTCAGAGTCAGGTTGGAAAAGTAAAATCTGTCACAACAGTAAATGGAATCAACAAAGGTTGCAGAAATATACTCTCAGAAATAAAGGTGCAAAACCTATCACTGGGATCAAACCTTTTCAAAAGGTACACTTTTGTACCTTAAATGTGCACATTGATAGCTTAAAAGTACAGTATTTTTATTACAATTAACAATTTAGTACAATTATTAATATGTACATTTAAGGTACATATGTGGCCCTGTAAGGTACAAAAGTGTACCTTTTAAAAAGGCACCACCCCAGTGACAGGTTTTGCACCTTTATTTCTGAAAGTGTATTTAATTTATTATTATATTATTACAGTCTACACTTTCAAAAATGCTGGGTTTCACACAATTCCATCATGTTCTACCAACACAAATTGATAAAATTACCTTAATTGTTTTTACAAATTTGGTGGATTGAACATAAAACAACTAAGTTGTCCCAAAAAACTCAAGAATTGTGTTGTTTGAGTTCATTTTAAATAAGTAGTTTAAACAAGCAGCAAAAATAAAATTTTGAATGTAATACTATGGTAAACTGCTTTGTATTTAACTTTAAATACAAAAGAAACACACAGAATAAAATTTAGTAAAATTAACAAAAAATAAATATATTAAAACACCATTATAATATTACAAGTACAGCATTTTAAAAAAATTTTTGTATTTCTTTAAATAAATCTAAAATTGTGTCCATTTAGTGGAGCTGTATTACAAAATTGAAATCTGTTTTAATGTGTTTTGCGAGCATAGCATATTTGCATTATATGTAAAGTAAAGGTTTAATTATTTGTTTGGTTAGTGTGTTGAAATACTTTGAATAACAATAGGGGAAATCCCTCTTTTTGTCACTTCCATTCAAATTCAAATTCAACGTCCTGTGGATTGAAACCAATTGAATTCAAATTCACACTCATTAAATGAATGGCAGCCAGGTTCTTACATTCTGAATACTGCAGAGCAGCACTTCTTACTAACTTTTTGTTATAAACTAGTGTCAAGTAATGAGCTGACAGAATGTTAAAAGACTACCTGAAGCAGTTTCAATGCCTTAATGAGATGGAAGGTAGGTAATATTACAGATATACATTTTTTAGTTTGCAATCGTTATATACAAGAGATAGCACACCAAAAAATGGCATCATCATTTACTCACTGTCTTCTTGTTGACACTTACAGGTTTTGATGCATTTGTTTGTCAGTATATTTGTAATAAATGTCAAACAATGTCAACTTTCTATCTAAAATGATCTAAAAGAGTGAATGACACTTAATGATATTGCCAAAAGCATACATACAATCTCCTTCATAATAATGACGTGTCATGTCATGATTATGTGTTGTGACAGTCTTATTAACATCCCCTTAAAGCACAGTATTTTTTTTTTTTACAATGGAAGTCAATGGCTATTGGTTTCCAGGAATCTGGAAAAAAGTGGCTTGGAACTGAGAATGTGTCCGTTTTCTTTTTTGGGGGAACTATCCCTTTAAGTGAACTATCCTCCATTATATAGAGAACACAAGACATCACTTGTCCACTTCTGCAGAGAAAAATAACAGAGCCAAAATACAAGATCACGAAACATATACGAATGTGATGAAATTCCCAGGTAACACCACTGTACAAAGACTTTGTAAATTCACGGTTTGAAATTTCTGTCATCATTACTCGCCCTCATGTCATTCTTAAACTGTGTCTTACTTTCTTTCTTAGTGTAAGGCAAAAAGGTGTTTTAGCAGGATATCTTCACTCTTTCAGATCTGTCTAAAACAACCTAGCAGCAAAAAATTTATACTTAAACATTACATGTTCATACATGTGTGAAATTTAGTCATTATTCCTTCTTTTTTTTAAATCACCTTCTACAGGGGATATAAAATCGTATGAGTAAATGCTGCAATTTTCATTTCCAGTGAACTATTTCTTTAATAATTTATGTTAGCGCTGCAGGTTCCCCTTTGGTTCCCCTGTCTTTATCGCTTATCTCTCTAACTCTCAGTCAAGGCCGACCTCTCTGACGTCACACAGACAGACCGCCGGCTCCACGGTCGCTGTGTGTGTGTGTGTGTGTGTGTGTGTGTGTGTGTGTGTGTGTGTGTGTGTGTGTGTGTGCGTGCGCGCGCGCGCTTCGGCCGGGCCGGTAATGATGAGCAGATGGTGGTGCGCGCTGATGACCGGAGACTCTCTCAGAGCGCACAGGACATCTGCTCCGTAGACATTCGCTGCTGTCACAGGCACTCAGAGTGCCAGTTTGCCTGTCCCTGTCCCTGCCTGTCACGACTAGAGACGCAGTCATGCCCACGAGAAGACAGCAGTGGAAGAAGACATCATCACCTGAGCAAATTCCCTAATCAGGTTTCAGCACTGTCATAAAATCCATTTACACTGTCAACTCACACTGTTTAAGATGCACCGCATAAGACAAGCATCATTTTTCCCTGTCTAATGCTCGTGAGATTTTGGGCATAGCCAAAGCCAAACTGGCCTATATCGAATTACTTAGATTAATTAGATTTATGATGAAGATCTGCGACAATTATTCTGATTGGCCGTTCAGTGATCAAACATGTCTAATTAATGGCAGCACAGTTTAACTGACTGTTCACACCAAGGTTGATTAATTTAAAGTGTATTAGGGTACGCCCACTTTTTTAGCAGCCAATGTTTTTTTTTTTTTTTTCGGTGAGGAATTATGTATTAAATAAATAAATATATAACAGAGTATCCTCGGGGTCTTAAAATGTTTTAAAATGTCTTAAATTTAAAAAATGCTATTTTAGGTTTTTAAAAATCTTTAATATAATGAAATATTGCTTTGTAGGTCTTAAATCATTTTAAATGGGTCTTAATTTTCCTTTGTTTATGTAAAGCTACCTCTCCCAGTACTTGGTTGTGGCTGGAAGGGCATCCGCTGTGTAAAACACATACCAGAGTAGTTGGCGGTTCATTCCGCTGTGGCGACCCCTGATAAATAAGAGACTAAGCTGAAGGAAAATGAATGAATAAATGAATGAATGAATGAATGTAAAACTACATATCCAATCACCAACAATACATCTCAACCTTTAGTAAACTATATTAATAACTGATATTAGAACAGTCTGTTGTGCATACATTTAGCTTTTTGTACACAGCTAGGTTCTGCTTGTTTTGGCGATTTATTAAAAAAAAATAAGAAATAAAAAGTATAAGAAATAACTAATTAGAATAATTAGAATTAGTTTTTTTTAAAGAGACAAGAATTTTTTTTCTGCTTGGCTATTAATAAAATCCTTAGCATTTAGTCTTATAAGTCTGAATTTTCATTCTTCAGACTTATAGGACTAAAGGCTAAGGATTTCATTAGATCTAAAAAGGTCTTTAAAAGTCTTAAATTTGACTTGGTGAAACCTGTAGAAACCCTGTATAAATAAACACATAGGTTAATGCATTGTGAACCATGATCCAGGCCAGTGTGAAGTGGATTGAAGTAAATGAAATTAGGCCAAATAGGTAAAAGTGCAAGACTATGTACTTCACTGCTTGAATAGAGATTTCTATGAAGCACTGTGAGAAACTCTAAATAAAAACAACAGAGAAAAATACAACTATTTGAAGAAGGATTGGATTTTGTTTTCGGGTGAGGAATGTGTATAATGTATACACAATTATGTATTTTCAGATTCTATCAGGTAATTTGCGGTGCTTCATAGGAGTGGGGAGACCTAAAATAATTTAACTAATTATTATAGACCTGCAATTATGGCGACACAGTGGCTCTGTGGTTAGCACTCACCGCAAAAAGGTTGCTGGTTTGAGTCCTGGCTGAGCCAGTTGTCATTTTTTGTTTTGAATTTGAATGTTCTCCCCTTGTTCGCGTGGATGCATATAGCAGGAATTGTGACTTAAACTAAAGAGTTACTGTCTCAATTTCCGTATTAAATTAATTAGGTTTGCACTAACAGTAACTATAAATTAATAATCATTTTAAAGTGGTGGTTCAATCAAAAAGTTAAGTACTGCAGTTCATTTATCCAACCTCTGGCCATCCAAAATAAGCTTCGGATCAAGATGTCATTAAAATGTACTTTTCATTATTTACTAAATTATTAGCAGGCGCATAATTCTTTATGCATGGATGCAAACTCAATACCAAACTCAGTCACTTTCTTTCAGCTTGGTCCCTGATTTATCAGGGGTTGCAGAGGAATGAACCGCCAATTGCTATGGCAGATGCCCTTCTAGCAGCAAACCAACACCCAGGCCAATTTAGTTTATTTGATTCACCCATACTGCATGTCTTTGGACTGTGAGGGAAACCAAAGCCCACGAAGAAGAAGAAGCCGACGCAGACACGAAGATAACATGCAAACTCCACACATAAATCTGCCAGCTGGGACTCGAAACAGTGACCTTCTTGCTGTGAGATGAAAGTGTTGTTAACCACTGAGCCACTGTCACCATACTGCCTACACAAACTGACACCACAAATATATTAATGTTTTGAGTTTCCTTGTCCGAAATCACATTTCCAGCTAAAAATTTTCTTTACTGTAGAGTATTTATAGACACCATACTAATGAATTATTGTGGTCTAACACCAGTCATTTCATTGTCCAACCCCTGCAATGCCTTACATCTCAGATGTCGTGGGTTAAAGTAAATTAACAGCAAGATGAAATTTTGGGTAAACTATCTCTTTAATTCAAAACAATAATAAAACCAAGGAGCATTATCATTAGAATCACTTCAGATGTTTTTCTGGGTTATGAATCAGTCAGCCCATCGGAATTCCCCCTACTTTAAAACACAAAAGCATTTAAAGTGCTAGATAAGGTGACGGCAGCACACATTTATAAGAAACAAAATGATATCATGCTTTGGCCTGGGTACTGCTATCGTATAGTTATTGTTTTTGCGTGAATGTTTTTGTGTGAACATAATTTAGCTTTTTTTTTCTTATATCCATGTATTAATTTCTAAATCAGGGGTGCCTAAACATTTTCTTATGAAAGGCCAAAAACAAATCTAGATTGAGGGTGGTGGGCTGAAGTTAAATAAACCAAACTATTACATTAATGTTGCCATGGTAGTTCCCTAATAATAATAAAATAAATTGATAAATCAAAAATAAATAGAAAAAAAATTGTGTATATATATACAATAGCTTCTGGCAGGCGCTTCAGGCTCCCCCGGTCAAAAACCAGCAGACTA
>CAIGQZ010035027.1:602399-621984 GCA_903798205.1 Danio tinwini
ACAGCACAGGAATGCGCTGCTGCCCGCTTTAGGTCATCAGGATCGGGTTGGCGTGGTGCCCCTGCCATATGCTGCATGTGTGTGTGCTTTAGTGTGTGTTTGTGTGTGTGCCTCTGTGCACGGTCGTAAATCCTAAGTCCTCACAGACACCACCAATCTCGCAAGGTCAGAGGTTAAAAAGACTTTGCACGCATGCGTACATATACAAACACACAGGCAAAACTGGAGAGACGCTCCAAAAAATGTATGATTGAAAAATATAACCTTAGAGCCCTTAGTGCTATTTTGATGAAGAATGAATAATTGAGTTTGTCTGTGACTGGGATTATCCAATGAATGACAGATTTTTTTTTATATTCTCTCTCCAATTTGTGTCTTCTTTGGAGGTGTTTCTGTATGGCTGACAGCGTGTAAAATGAGGTGTATGTGTGTATCCCGCATTGTGATTTGTATTTTATTCACATTTTTGAGCATGTAGGTTATGTATAAATCTTTCCTCCACACCTTCTTCTGGTTCTAAGCATTTGTGGAAACTGAAATTTGCATGCGAATCCAAGGTATTCAAATGATGATGTCAAGCTAGTTAGTAGGGAGTAACCAAATGACCCCTGCTGAAATATGCTGGGGCGCTACCCGTACCAGTGCAGGCTGGTATCAGATGCTGGAATATAATTGGATTACCATATGGTATTTACATGCTTCTCATTAGATTCACATATGGTATTTACACAGTGTTGTAAGGTACTTCAAAAAATATCATCCTAATACCACATGACTAGTGTTCAACAATAAGAAGGCTTTGTTGTGTTATATAATCAATGTATTTATGCCTTGAAATTAACAATTGTGCAATTGTGTAAATTAACAACTATAAAATGTACATTTCTGATCAAAAGTGAGGATTACATAAATTCGTGGAAAAAAAAATGTTGTTATAAAAATTTTCATTTGCTATTTATAAAAACACAAATGTAATGGCATTAACCCCTTTAAGTGCCCCACCAACATAAATTTCGGATTGCATGTCTTAACTCCTAATGTGGCTAGATAACACACTCAATGCATATTTTTTGACTGCATCTCATAATTTCTAAAATATCAACCTCTACCAAATGATAGATATGTTTATGTTGGTTAATACATATACTATGAAAAATATAAAAAATATAAACTGTAAGAGTAATTTACTTAAAAAACATAATCAAAATAAAACATTTCTGAATACTAAATGATCTTTGTTTTTTGAAGTATGCCATACAATATTTTAGATTCTCAGTTAACATGCTTTTTTACAATAAAACCAAAATCAAGTGTAGTAGTGCAACAGGATTATGTTTGTTAGATTTTTTGTAAACCAACAATGCTGTGTAGTGTAAACCATTATTTAAAGCAGTCATTCTTTAAATGACTTGATAGACAGTCATTATTAATACAGTCAAAAGTTGGTCAACCATTTGGTAGAGCAGGCATATTGAAAAAGGGTTAAATATGTATTATACACAGGCTAATTTAGCCATTTATTGCTTTTTATTTGAATTCAAACACTATTTCTGACTTTGTGGTTTTTAAAGGAAATTTATACACGTGGGTGTGCGTTTTTTTTTTTTTTATAAAACATTACATTTAATGAAGCTACATAAATGTATAATATACAAAATAGCTAGTATAAATATTTACTGTTGATAGCCATGGTCCGATATATCGTCTCAGCATCGATATCGCAATCTACAATAATCACATTGCAGGATATGCAATTTTGAGTTGGGTTTATAGTTGACCAGGAGCCATATTTAGTTTTTTTTTTTTTAAGTGGAAGTCAGCCTGTGCATTTAAGGCCTGTGACTGTATAAACATTTCAAGAAAATGTAAAGCTTTCAGGCACAATAAATTGTACCATTTTGTAACTTTAATAAAGATACATTTTATTATTTTTTTCATTATTTAAACAATAAAAAGATGCTGTGTTCGTTTACATTAGATTTTTCCTATTTCTGTACCTGAATACTGTTAGACAAAACCATAAAGCGACATTGATTTTAATTTGTTTATTATTTTTATGCGTGATTCAATCCTCTACTGCAAACAATCAGAATTAATGAACACTTTCCAAATAGAGTTAATCAAGCCATCTGATGAAACTGTATTCATATTGCACTATCACAGGAAAACTAAAAATCTCAATGTCAGACTTTTCCAATATCGTGCAACCCTAATTGTGATGGTATGATAACTTTGGATAAAAATCTCACGGTTTCACGGCCTGTCACCCTAAATGTTACAATAATCAATATATCGACTTATCGCACAACACATGAACATGACCTCAATCATTTTTGGTGATGCAATATATATCACCCATACATAAAAAAATATTCTAGTTTTTATGTGGATTGCGCAACATCTCTATCTCTATTGGAGGTGTTAGCGTCAGTATGGTTAAAACACGTGGGTGCATGGCAACTGAAAATAGATCTGGTAGCAGATATCGCAGGCTTTGTTACTTTTTTACCTTGTGCTTTTTTGTTATTAACATTTATTGATATTTGTTTAGGAGATGCGTTTTCACATTCTGATTCCAATGCCTAATTATTAAAATGTTAAAATGACTACTATTAACTGAAATATTGTTAAGGACAAAATAGTATGTGTTGTTTGCAAGAGTGTACTTGCATTGTGATGATATTATATTGTCATTCTGGCATTATATAATGTGTGGCATAAAATGGTCTAAAAATGACAATAATATTGTTTATCGCAATATATTTTGGAGCAATCATACAACAGAAATAGATATCGTGGCATGCCTATTTACAGTATCATGGGAATTACTCTATAATAGGTTCTATTTAAACATAAAACAGTAAAACAGCAACTTTTTTCTCCACTGAACACTATATATTTTCTTTTAAGAAACATTTAAAATACTTTGGAACAGTAGCTTTTGATGTGGAGGGTCCTTTTTTGCTGTAGATACTGTTGCCCTAAAAAAATTTAATAAAATTGTCACAAAAAACTGTACATATACTGTAAGAAAGATATAATCGAAATTTATGGCGGTTTTACAAGCTTGACTTTTCCAAACCGTGGTAAACCTTAAAACCGGTTAACTGTTGGCCATGACTGAAATGATCCTAGTAATACCATGCTATTTATGTTAGTTCCATATATTTGCTATATACAGTTGGCCCAGTCCTGTGATGCTACACACGGTTGAATGAATTAAATAAAGCATTTTGCTACAACGCCATTACATTAGTGAGAAAAAGGTAAGAGGCAGAAAATGATTTGAATGTCGCTGTTCTCTCTACATGTATTTATCTGAGCGTGCATGCATTTGCATGTTATCAAGTCATTTAACAGGTTGAGATTGAGCTTAATCTGCCATGAGATTCAGCGTGTTCTTTTGATCTAAAGTGTAAATGTGAACAAATGGGGAAAGAGACGAATAGATATTTTGAGAGGGAATGTCATATTCTCTTTTTACATTTTACCCTCTTTGTTTTCTATGTTTTACTGGCTCTCTCTCTCTTTGAGGGAAAACAGCATGAGGCGAGTGCGTACGGTATGTTGTTAGTTGTACTTTTGGATCAAAGGCTTAGATGATTCACATTAACAGAGAAACACATAAAAGCAGCTGTTACTCACCATTATAACGTTTTGGCAACTAATCAATAGCCATTGGCTCATTATAGGAGCTACATATTGTGCTGGTTTCCAAAAGAGATAATGAATCCCTTTATGAGCTGAAAAGCTCTAACAGTTTAATGTGCACTTTGGTTTTGGAATTGATTTAGTTCCCATCGGTGCGTTTTCTCAGACTATGTTTAGGTGCGTTTGTCAATGTGTCTGTCTTTTGGTGTGTGTTTTTTGGATCTGGAAGTGCGGACGATTTAAACCTAAGTTGCCATGCCCACCGAGTGATGTGCCTGAGCGATGTGGCCATTAGGGGAAACTCACCCTTGGAAAAGTCATGGAAAAAGGGCAATTATAGGCAGGCGGTACAAAAGACAGCTCCGCTCGGTGAGGAGCTGGGTCCTAAGTGCCACATCCATCTGAATTCTTTCACAGGAAGGCTCAGTATGTCTCAGAGACCATGAAACCCCAAACGACGACATTAAGACAGCTATTTTACGCTCTCTCATGGGGGCGGTGAGCTAAACAAAACTATTTTTCCATTACTTTCCTCATTTATGTCTTGCTGTTACTAAAAGCTTGCACCAGTTGTAGTCGACTCGTATTAAAACGAACTAAGAGTCCCGCTGGGAGGGAATAGCGGGGACATTTTGAGCGGTAAAGATGTGAAGTTGGTGTTGAATGCTAAATGCTAATGGTTGAAAGAGACTGCTTACGGAGCACATCACACCTCTGCTGGCTCACCAGATCCGCACACTTCAGCTTTAATGTGTACACGTTTAGAAGTCTTCATTTGCATTTTTTTGGAAAAGCGTACAGGGTAGCACATCTTAAAATTATTCATTTAACTGGCTTTTTATGTTTTCAATGATCCAATCACATGAATAAATATGCATGGCAACTGCATGTGTTTTTTGATACAACTCAACAAAGTGCCTTGCGTTTCTCACAACACATCCCATAATGATCATATGTTAGGTCAGTATGGGTCCTTTGGGCTGTTTGAACGCATTCAAAATAGGACTGCACCTAAAATTAATTGAACATTTTAACTCAATTACGATTAATGAACGATCATTCAATTTATTACATTTTTTTGCCCTCATAGTTCATTGACAAGTTTTATATACTGTCTAAAGCTGGGATTCTTAAAGCGATCCTGCAGGTGGGCCGTGAGATAGCTTAAAATTAACTCTCAATGTTATACTATAATTTTTGGATTTCATTGTTAAAATGCTATATTAAAATGATCGAAGTAATGCACTTTCTCCTGTTCTCCTGTTGATTACTTTAAACTCGGTGCAAAAACAGCTTCATGATCACGTCTGCAACTAGTACACGTAAGTTTGTTCATTCACAAACTATGCGTGAAGTAAAAGTGAAAGTCTCTCTTTGTGTATTTTGGTGTTTTTTTTTAGTATATCCGCATAGTTGTCAAAGATAATGTCCTGTGATTCTTTTATAATGGACATGCATCTATACAGGAGGATCTAGCGAGGCTTAATGGTGTTTCTGTCATAGAATGTAAAATAAACTCTGGCTGAGCTGTTCATTGTTCCTGTCAGCGGGCGCCCGATATCCAACTGCAAACTCAACCGCCATCAGATTGACGTATTTAAAAAGATTTAGGGTGTTTTACTGTATTTTACTTTTGTCTTTATATTTTTGAATAGTAGATATTTAATTGTAGATATTTAGTCAGTCCAGTTTAAAGCAGAAGCTGGTCTTTTGCAATCTTCCTGTAGACTTGTGGTTCTTTTTGAATCTGTGTATGTTTTTAAAAAATATATAAATAATTAAAATAAAATAATTTATAAATATTTGTTAATAAATAAAGATTTAAATGAGCATTTCATACAAACGTTTTAGAGAAAATGTCAGACAGGTGGGCCTTCAAAAATTGATCGGAGAATGAAGTGAGCCTCGAAGTAAAAAAGGTTGAGAACCCCTTGTCTAAAGGCATCTCTGGGGCAGTTTCCAACCATCGTCATTGCAGTGCAAAGTAAGACTCAGGAATGAGTCCATCGTCCTACTTGACCAGAGATCAGATGTGGCTGCAAAGTGGCTGCAGAACTACAAATCCACCACAGACACGTGACACCTAGAGAAAGTACTTGAAAAAATTGTCCTGGAAAAAATTAAATCGATTGTAGGTTCTGAATGTCGATTTCGATTACTTTTTTTGATTAATCACCCAGCCCAAAGTCAAAATCAATTTTCCAATTACTTCAGGAAGTGTTTAATAGTGGACAAGCTTACCTTTAGCTAGTAGCATCATGCTATTGTGTTTTGATTGACAAAAACTCATTTTAAAGCGTGTAGTTCACCCAAAAATGAAATATTTACAAACCTCTATGAGTTTCTGTCTTCTGTAGAACACAAAAGAAGTTATTTTGTAGATTGCTGACAACCAAAGATGGTACCTATTGACGTCCATGGTATGAAAAGTGAATACAACCATCATTTTTTAAATGTATGTTCTCTTGTGTTCAACAGAAGAAAGAAATTCGCTCAGGTTTGGAACAATGTAATGGTGAATCAATGTGAATTTACTTTTATTTGGGTGAATTATCACTTTGTGCCAAGCATAAACAACAGAGCCAGTATTGTTTTAAGCCTGAATGGGGATATGTTTTCCTTTAGAGCACAAAATAGACTCTTTTCATACTACAAAAGTTCAGAAGCTGTGAAACATGAAAAAAGTATTTAAGCTGACTTGGGTGCAATACTAGAAATCAAATTATAGTCATTATTCACAGAATCTATTGCCTTTTGGCCAAGTCAGTGAAGCTAGCTAGTCGAAAGCTTCAGGGAAACGATTGAAAATAATGACTTAAATTTGAGTCTGTTGTTCACATAAGGCTTTAAAGGAGTTAAAGGAATATTGATGCTACTTTTATTTGGAGCTCGACAGCCTCTGGTTACAATGTGCTGCAGCGTGCCATAAGAATTGCATAACAGCTCTTCAAAGATTTCTGCTTTTGTGCTCTACAGAAGAAATAACAGCACACAGGTTTGAAACGACATGATGGTTGAGTAAATAATGGCGGAATTGCCTCAAATTTGCCTTTCTACTTCAATCTGCCTCTTTAAAATCATTCTAGTGATTTTGAACAGGCATGGTGAAGGGCAACCGACTCTCGTCTTGCTTCTCGAACACAACTGTGGTGTCTGATCACCTTCTCACACATATAGATGCAAATTCAAGTACTTCAATATCAAATCTCCTAAATCTACAGCTTGCGTTTGACATTATTTTCCATCTCATTGGTCAAGGTGACAGAAAATGGATAGTTTTTTTTTTAATCGCCTCTTATTTAGATAGTATCAGTTCATTACAGATAAATCAAGCGCATGTTTATCCTCTGATTTTGAAGATATTTTGTCGACTATCCTGCAGCGCTTAACAAATACCACCAGACATAAATGTCAGACCTTTCAGTACAGACAAGGTTGATGAATATAATTAGGTCATAACAAAAGCCAGCATCTATTTATTCCAATCGTATTCCGGTTTGAAGATACATCTGCGCTCATTTGTTCAGGGCTTTCAGAAGATGCGCATGCAAGCCCTAAATGAATGAATTATTTTAAGCAAACTCTGTCTTACATGAAATCACCCTTATAATTAAATCACATTCCACTGTTTTCGCCGTAACCGTGTTGACTCGCGAGATGTGATGAGTAATGTTGCTTTTACGCGCCACATTAAGCAGAGTTTGCAGGGGTGCGTAAGGAGATTGCAGACGACAAGAAATACTCAAAGACACTGTTTTCTCTGTTTCATCGGTTAACAGAGCAGCAGTGGATAATGGAAGGAGACAGAGCGGTAGACATATAGTGCTCGACAACACCCTCCCCCCCGTCCTCATGAAAACTGCACCAGAAAATGCAGCTGCAGGCAAAACTGGTGCAGCCATCTAATAAAACATACTTCGTCAAGCTAGACTGACGCACACACACATACACGCACAACACAAGCACCTTTCCTGCACCTGCCGAGCTGCAGATCTCATACCATCAGGGCAATTGTGTTACATTAAACGCATTACTCTGTGATGGGCACCAGTGCGCCAGGGGCCAGGAAGAAGAGTCTTTTCATTTTGAGGAGGCAAAATTAAACAATATTGGAGGCACTTTACGCACAAGGATACTGGGACTACCAATATTAACAATCAGATAAACTTAATAATTGCTCGGCCCTTTAAGCAGGTCTTTATCTAATAATCTGTAATAAGGTCTCATTGGTTGCCATGTCTAATAATAGTGAGCGATGATTTTAGCCTACTGTAATACCCCGAGAGGTCTTTGTATAATAAATGGTGATTAACAAGAGTGAAAGGTGTAATTTACCTACGGACCTGCCTAATTGCTATATAGCAAATCAGCGTTTTACCTCACACGTATGCATGGAATCGCAAAAACTGTTTCTAAACACGCACGCACACACAGATAAACTCAAGAGTGGATTGAAAGAAAGGCACCTATGAGGGAGAAATGCATCTGTGTGGAGAAATTGTAGGCTGTGTTTGCTGGTGTGTGTTTCTCAGTGAGAGAAAGGATGGGGATTTCCGTGGAGATGGAAAATTGGCTTTTGCACCATTTTTATTGACAGTGATGGCAGGGGAAGGACAGGAAGCGTTCAGGAGGTGACATAAGCTGAACTCTTGCAGCATGAGAATCAGGGTTGTGAAATTATACATTAGGGCTGATTCTCAATATGCCTTCTTCAGCGATCTTGAATTCTCGTGTTCTCGTGGAACATCATCAACCAACAAAGTTCAGTTTTAAAACTCAAGATCACAAGAACGGAGGATGCGTGAAAGTTCACGAATGTGTTCTTGATATCAAGGATGTGTGGATGCAGAATTGAGTGCAAGTCTAGCTTGAGAAGTCCCAGAAGTCATTGCAGCTAAATAAAGGAGGTGGAAAGTGCTGCATTCTGTTTATTATTAAAGTTGAGAGTTATAACTTGTTTATCTCAGGTGTTTCCCTGAATGAGAAGGTGAAAGTAAACATTAACATGAACATATTAATAATGCATAAACACATTAAGGGTGTTTATTTGCTGGAATTCGTTTTAAATTTGTACACATGCTGGATAAGTTGGCGGTTCATTCCGCTGTGGCGACCCCAGATTAATAAAATGACTAAGCCGAAAAGAAAATGAACGAATGAATTAAAATATGTGAAGGTCATGTGACCATCAAAAAAAAGAATGCAGCATCTCATTTCTCAAAGGGCATGTTCTGTGTTCTCGCGGTTCCCCGTTCTTCCGAGGTAACTTGGCAAGAAGAGTCTTCACGGGAATGCAAGTCCGTTCTCTGCGTTCTTGGAATTGAGAAACAGCCTAGCCTTTAAAAGTGTTTTGATAGTGTGTACATGCCTCCAGCTTCTGCATAATGTTTTTTTTTTATTATTATGGATAAAAATGTCTTTGAAGAGCTGGGTTTCAGTACAGATTTCCTGATTTAATTTGATTCAGATTCAGAATGATTTTTTGTCTATTCTGATAACAACTCTGCCAATGTTATGCATTATATTTATATAATTTGTTATGTTACAAACTGAGTGAATATGTATTTTGTCTTTTTGAAGTTTTGTTGAACTAGTCTACCTCATTTGTGCTAAAAAGATTTGGTTTATAGGAGTCAATTGTTTTCTGAAGTAAGGCTGATTTCTACTTCTGCGTCAAGCGCACGTGTATGGTCCGGCGCAGCCTTCGCGTGGTCACATAGCCCTCGCCGTGGCTAATGTGCACCTCTCAAAAAATGTAACTACACGTTGCAAGGATGCATAGCGCAAGCTCTGGGATTGGTCGATGTGGTAGCTGTGACAAGTGTGGGGGTGCTGAGAGCCAGTGTCATGTCCCGTGAAGGAGCTCCAGATGGAAACATTTGTTTTGTGTTTACGTTATGATTAAAATTGTTGCATGCTGGTTCCCGTCTCTGAATGAGTGAGATTATGCCACTTGTAGCGTGGCCACACCCGTAAATAAACACTACGCAGGGGAACATAAAAACCCATTGCCAGCTAGCTTTTCATAAATGTTACTGCAGAGCAACACAAGCAGCATGCAGAAGTATAAATGCACGACTACGCGCAAGGCAGGCGCCGTGGCTCAAGCCGATCACTCGACGCAGAAGCATAAATCAGCCTTTAGACTACATTGGTGGACTGCAGCTGAAATTTAGAAAAATAAATGATTTGTGACCCTGGACCTGGCCTTAAATTGCACACATGTATATTTGTAGAAAAAACTAACAGTAAATTGTATTGAGTGAGTTAAAATGATTGATATTTCTTTTATTTAAAGAAATCAAATTTGAATATTCCAATTGTTTATTGGAATTGTCAGTAAAGATCCAAATTTTCTTTTCTGTAAATAAATGTTTTGATTATTATTAATATGCATTGCTAAGAACTTAATTTAGACAACCTTAAAGGTGATTTTCTCAATAATTATATTTAATATCTCAATATTTATATTACAGATTTTAAAATCTGTGCTAAATTTTATGCTATTCTTTAAGATGTCCTATCTTTTCAGGTGAACAAAATAACCCTTTTTGTGGAAATATTAAATATTTTCTGAAATATTTGGAGAAATTAAACGGAAACTCTAATACAACTCCTAGTTATTTCTGATGACCATTTGTTTACATATTTTACACACCATTACCATCTAGTTAAAATTGAGAGTTGACTTGTGTCTGCCAATACATGATAGATTTTGTGTATATTTCAGTAACGAGTCATGTAAACGTTCTTGTTAAATGATATGTAAATTACTCATGCATATTCAACATCTAAGCATGTGGGCAAATTCTTAGAACCATACCAACCTGTGCTTCCCTTTTTTTAAAAAAATATATATATTGTTTTGTTTTGATTGGACTGATAAATAATAAACCAAATCCTTTTCAATAACGGTACGTCCACCGCAGCCATGTGCCATGTCACGTAAATTTTCAACGGGAAAAAAATCACGTGCGCCATCCACCTGGCCCAGATAATGAGAGCTGGCGTTCTGCTTGAAAGATGAAAAATGTCAGACAAATGAGCCCAGTCAATACGAAGCTCCTCGCAAACAAATGTGTCCTGATAGCGGAGCGTCCCGGCATCTCACTCAGTGCTGGGCGTGTAATTGTCTGTCTGTGTTCTCTAATTGCGGCATAATAAATAAAGCACATTCATTTGTTTATGTCTGTACTTCTAATGCGATTCCCTCCAGTGCCGTGCCGCAGATACCTCTCAACTCAGCTTTTTCCTCAGTTTTCTCTCGTCTTTTTCCCTCCCCTCATCCTTCGCTCTCTTTGTCTCCTCGTCCTCCTGTTCCTCAGCACACCTGGGGGCCTGCAGGGGATGTCTCAGCATGAATAATGCAGAAGCGCTTCAGAAGTTGTACCTGCTCTCATTTCCTACCGTCACTCTTTCTCTCCTTTCTCTCTCTCTCTCTCTCTCTCTCTCTCTCTCTCTCTCTCTCTCTCTCTCTCTCTCTCTCTCTCTCTCTCTCTCTCTCTCTCTCTCTCTCTCTCTCTCTCTCTCTCTCTGTCAGTGCACACTTTCCATCTCTCGCTCTCGTTGTCCTTACATTTCAAGTAAAACCATTATTCCCTTGTGGAGGAGTGGAATGTGATTTCTTGTGTGCTTGTGTGTTTTTTTTTTTAGATGTTTGTAGTTTAAAAACAAAAGCTGGCCTGCTCTCAATCCACCATCTCTCTCTTTTTTTGCAGTGGATTTTGTGGACTGTGGCAGAGGTTCTGGCCTGCGCTTCGAGAGTGGCGACCCTGCAGATTTCCGGATAGACGCCGATGGGACAGTTATGGCAGCACGGACACTTCAGCTCACAGATAGAAAGGGGCAGACCTTGGAGATTAAAGCCAAGGATGAGAATTCTCAAGAGCAGTGGATGGTACACATCAACTTTACTCAACCCAAACAGGTAAGAAAGCACGTTGAAGTGAAGTGTCCATGAAAGCACAACTGATGTATTTTTGTGGACTTAATATTTGGAATATAGCATTTACATGTATTTATTCAGCAGACACTTTTATCCAAAGTGACTTACAAATGAGGACTTTGAGTGATTATTTTTTTCAATGTTTCAATCATTGTTTAGAAAAAGTAGAAGCAATAACAGGGAAGGATTAAGGAAAAGTAAAAGCACAGAGGATTTTTTTTTTTTTTGCAGGATGCAATTTAAGTACTTATGGAACAGATGAGTTAGCACTTAAATATTGCCAAAGTTGTCCAGCAAGCATATAGACCTCCAAACATAGATGGCTTGGCAAAAGTAAGGCTAAATTTGTCACTAAAATCTAAAAGATGTCTAAAAATAGCCCAAAACTAGACTAGACATCAAATACAAAGGAATGACTACACATGTAAAGTCAGTCTAATCTGTGTGTTTGATGACTAGTCTAGTTTTGGGCTATTCTTAAATGTCTTATAGATTTTCACTGACAGCCCAATATTAGCCTTGTTTTAGCCAAACCATCTATGTTTTATAATAATTAATTATATACATTTATATATAGCACTTTTCTGGGCACTAAAAAGATTTAAGATTTAAGATTTACAGATTGAAGAGAGGAGGAGGATGTGGTTGTGATAGCAACCATTCTGCAAGAGACCACACATACGCTGATCAGTGAAGAGGAGACACAGTGATGATGCCAATTATGATATGGGGATGGTTAGGAGGGCATGATGGACAGAGGCCAGCAGGCAAGTTGGCCAAGATGCCAAGGAAAACACCCCTACTTTTTTCAAAGGACATCCTGGAATTTTAAATGACCTCAGATAGTTAGGCTCTTGATCTAACATCTCATTAAAGGATGATCCTCAGTGACAGTATAGAGTCTGGAGCACTAAGATTCACACAGACCACAGGAAAGCACTCCCTGCTTACCTCACTAGCACCTCTTCCAGCAGCAACATAGTTTCTCCCCATGTGATCTCCCATCCAGGTACCAATCAGCTCAGCTTAGCTTCAGTGAGTAACTACAGTAGTCAACATTTGAAGTGGATCATTACCATTTATCAATGTTTTCCTAAACAACTGATCAACAGCCCTTCTTGTCTTATGACAATGTAAAAAAAAATAAGATTTTGATCCACTTCAAATGTTGACTACTGTATATACCATTATGTAAATGGATCACTTGCTGCGTTCGTCCAGTCAAAATTCATTCATTCATTCATTCATTCATTTATTTTCTTTTCAGCTTATTCCCTTTATTAATCCGGGGTCACCACAGCGGAATGAACCATAAATTTAAGCCTGGTTTATACTTTTACGTCAAGTGATTGTCGTAACCTACGGCGTATGCCTTGCGTGTAGCCGTGCATTTATACTTCTGCGCAGTGTTTCTGTATTTTCTGCAATACACTTCCAAAACGCTAGCTGGCAGTAGGTGTTTATGTTTCTCTGTGTCGAGTTTCTTCGCTGGTGTTCTGTTTTTTCTGAACACTTCCTTAATGTACAAGTGACTCATATTCGCTCATTTTGAGGCGGGAACCGGCGGACGTGCAACAACTTTAATCATAAGCTAAGCACAAAACAACAGTCTCCATTCAGAGCTCCTTCATGGGATCCAAACTTGTAAACACTTGCGCGTCAACGACGGTTACGGTAAGGGGCTATGCGTCCACGCGTAGGCTGCGCCATAGCATACGCGTGCGCTTGATGCAGAAGTATAAATCGGCCTTCATCCAGCACATGTTTTCCAGCTGCAACCCATCTCTGGGAAACATCCATACACAATAATTCACACACATACACTACGGACAATTTAGCTTACCCAATTCACCTGTACCGCATGTCTTTGGTCTGTGAGGGAAACCGGAGCACCCGGAGGAAACCCACGCGAAAGCAGGGAGAACATGCACACTCCACACAGAAACACCAACTGACCCAGCTGAGGCTCGAACCAGCAACCTTCTTGCTGTGAGGCGACAGCACTACCTACTGCGCCACTGCGTCGCCCCCAGTCAAAATTATTTGTGATTATTTTGTAATCAATAACATAATTTTTGTTTCATTTTTGCAGGAACTAACCATTTAAATTATCTTTTTTTTTTTTATCATTCAGACATAAAATAGAAATATCCTTGGTGACAAAGGTATGGCTAAGAAACACTGCAGTCAGTGATCTGTGAAAGAGATTAAAGAAGAGTGAGATATATAGTAGTCAACGTTTGAAGTGAATCATCGCCATTTATCACAGTTTTTCTAAAACAATTGAACAACAGCCGTTCTTGTCTTAGGGTAATTTTGAAAAACGGTTTCCAATTGTGATTCACTTCAAATGTTGACTACTGCATGTATGAGCTGCAGAGAGCTAGTTTTTTTTTTATTAGATGTCTATTAAATACAAAATTGCTTGGTGGGTGGGGAGATTATTCTACCTGCTCATAACAGTGAATGGGAATCTTCTGGAAAGTGATTTTGTGCAAAACGTGTGTTCCACAAGGTGACGCTCACTTACCAACCTCAGATATGCTGCTGTATTTATTATAAATTACTTATTTGGGTACATCATTTTTATTTTTCATTATTATGACTTACAAAATAGTCAAAATAACTGTTGAAATTTTATCAAAATATCACTCACTATTGCAATTATCTTATATGATAGCATAGGGCAGGGCAACCTGTCACTTACATGAGATTGACCAATAACAAACCGCATCAATCCAACAGTCCTATCAGTTCCTGATTTTTTTTTCTTGTTCGAGAATCTATTTTCACTCACATAAATCACAAACCATCGCAATGTCTGTTTCATACCGATTTTAGCAGGGAACGGCGGCTGCGTGACTGCAAAAATCACACTAATTATAACCGTGTCAGATCGCTAACAGCGCATGGCGTTTCTAAACTAGCCTCATGCTGCAATTACACCATCAAACAGCCATTGTGCGAATGTGAGCTCACAAAAAAATGTCTCTCTTCATCCGAGGGCCCTCTGTGACAAAGCCAAAGCACTAATAAAACTATATTAGAAAATTAGCAGAGCACTAACACGTTGATAGTAGGGCTGTAATTAATGTTTAACGATGCTAAAGAGACATTAAGGCAGGAGGATACATTAGACAGCGGAGATCTGGACCCTCAGCTTGGGAACACTAACCATATGTCTCATAGCCCTGCCTTCTGCTTGGAGACAAGGAGAATTTACTCTTTATTACTCACACACACACTCATGTCCATACACTGCCGCCAAGGGGAAGGAGGACGAGGGGAGCCAGCGGGGGAGAGAGCGGATAAGAACCAGAGATAAAGGCTGAAATGGTTGAGGAGGCAAAGGAGGAGAGGGTGAAGGGTGGGCAGTGCCGATATATTGCTGATGAGTTTGCAGGGGATGTGAAACCAAGCAGCGCTGGGAATATCATGCTGTTTTAATGAGGTTTTAATTTGGCCATTACGTTAAAATGTGTCATTTGGGTAGTTTTGCTACTAGTCTCCTTCTCTGTCTTGTAAGATGTTTTAATTGTCTCTAGCAAAAAAGAAAGAAGTAGTTCAAATGTGTTTGTATGGGCTTCAAAGATTTTAAAGTCAATGGTTTGTTATTACTCAAAATGCTGTCACAGTGTCTGCAAATAGTCATGGGCCAGAATAAGTTTCTGACGGTATGATAACCTTGAAAAAAAATGTCACGGTGTTACAGTATTGTGGTTACTGCTCAATTTTTTTTTAAATGTCTGGGTAAAAAGCAAAAACTTTTTCCCCCTTTTGAACACAATATAATTCTTTTTGAGAAAAGTTTATAATATTTAAAACAGTAAACATGTCAGGCTAAATAATTCAAATGAATCATTGACTTCTGCTGTCTTCATTAGTTTCAAAAACACTGATTTCTTCACTATATAAAATGGCATCTTTGGATATCTTTTCTGCTGGAGATACTGTTGTTCTAAAAAACTAAAAACAAAAAAGCTTACGTATACAATAGGAATGGTATAGCAGAAAATGTTGGCGGTTTTAAAACCTTGACTTTTCCAAACCGCGGTAAATTTTGAAAATTGTTATCTGCAAAACATATTGCATGTCTTTAACTGGTTAAGGAAAATAGGCGTTACGGTTGAATGATACTGGGAACATATGCAATATTGTTGTTAAGTGGTGCAATAACAATATTTCTTATGATAAATCCATCTTGCACAATGCTATTTTATTAGCATTTTTTATGTTATGATCATATCAAAATAAACAGGCAATGCATATTTTCCTGATCTAATTTAATTAAAATAATGATGTCAAGGTGCAAACATTTAAAAATCTAAAACATTTAATTGTTACTGGCTGTTTTTATTTTTTCATTGCAGCACTATTATTTTTAACTATAGGTTTACCTAACAGCAAGTACTGGAGAGATGTTGATGATGGTATTAAAGGCCCCATCTGATTGGTCAGATTTAGATAAACAACCTATGCATGTAGCACACAAATGCACATAAAATTGATTACAATTATTTCAGTTCTCTACAATATGGCTATTGCATAGAGTATTATCACGTTAACGTATCGTTTTTTACCGATAATGATTGTTTTCGATAGTTTTTATATATATT
Source organism: Danio tinwini (assembly GCA_903798205.1). Taxonomy (NCBI): domain Eukaryota; kingdom Metazoa; phylum Chordata; class Actinopteri; order Cypriniformes; family Danionidae; genus Danio; species Danio tinwini. Next base: position 618,612 of record CAIGQZ010035027.1, read on the forward strand.
GCGCAGCCTTAATACACGTATAGTTTTGAGTCATTAATATTTGGTAAATGTATTTGAAAGTCTATTATGCTTACAAGACTACATTTATGTGATGAAATATTACAGTACACCACTAATATTGTATACAAATCACTGGATTAGCTGAATGAATGAATTTCTTTAAAAAAAAACTACCTCAAACCTTTGATCAGTAATGTACATAAACAATATTTATTAAGCTGTTTATTACTATATATTGATGTACTGGTGCATATCAGTGAAAATTATTAATTGCAGAAATTTCAGCAATCCTGAAAAAAATGGTTGTTTAAGGCTGGAAAATTCCTGGAAATTTATGAAAGGATATTAATAAAAGTTGAAAAGCACACAATCCATAGAAAATACAATCATCTCTGTAGTTATAGCTGAATATGTCAGCTGCAGATGACTTACAGTATAACTAGGGTCAGACAGAATCTGTGGAATTTTTTTTGCTATTTCTGCTGAGGACTTTGTAAAAAAATTGTAGATTTATGCTGAATTATTTTGGGAATATCATAACTAAAAACTTTATATATGAAATGATAATAATAGCTTTTTAATAGCTTTTTAACTTTTTATTTAGCAATCCATCTAGATCCACTTTTTTGTTAATCAAAGCAAGTCTTTCACCTAATATATCTACTAAAAGACAGAAAATATTACTTTACAAACTGTATTGTAAATAAATCAAATAAACACTTTTATATTGGTCAATAATATTACTGAAATTAAATTAAAAACTGAATAAATATACATTAACACAAAAAATAGACTATAATGGGCTAAACATATGTGAGGAAATCTGCAGATTTCTGAGCGTACAGATTCCATGTGGCCCTAGTTATAACATATCATTGGCCATAAAGGAATGATTCATTTAACAATAATACTACTGTCAAAAACAGTTATAATTATAATTATCTAAATTAATATTTTATTAATTAATTATATTATCTAAAACTAAGTATAGTATCTAAATTGATGCTAGAAACCTTACGAACCTTGCATATATATATATATACAGATATATAGATATAGATACAAATATCAAATTATGCATATGGTATACAGTTTCAAAAGCCCAGCCCTAATTTTTTCAAATACTAAAAAAGAGAGCCAGAAACTGCTGAATGAAATAAAATTGAAATGTGAAAATACACTAGAAAGAACTGAGACAAAGGGCATGTTTTTCTTTCCGTTCAGTGGATGTTTCTGTTGTCAGTGTGTTCGAGTCGGAGAGGTGCTGCGACTCTGAGTAGACACAAGGGTAATGAGTTCGCTCATCATCACCTGAGTCATAGCAGAGAGAAATGAGAGAGTCTGCCTCCCTCCGTCAACACGGAACTGCCGCCCACCCGTACCTCGCGCTGTCATTACCGGCAATATTTCACCAGCGACAGGCAAAGAGAGAAGCCGGGTCAAGAGAAAAGGAGGCTTCGTTGATATCAACCGAGAGGAAACATTGAGTCGCTTTATAAGCAAACACAGTCACTTGCATAATGAATTCAGCCGTCGGTCGCTGGAAATGAACTCTTAACTGAACACTCAGAGGGGTTTTTGTTCTATATAACACTAAGAACAGGGCAAATGTCTGGTCAAGCACATCTCTGACTGCCTTCGGCTCTGAATAACAGGGTTTAGGGAGAAGGGAAATGGAACAATACTGCAAACTCAACACACAGACTTGAATTCACTATGTGGGTGTTACTGCTGTGGGATTTAACGATGGAGCGGCAGCGGAATTTATGACCCCATTACAGAGGGTAAAATTAATTCTGTAATTATTTGAGGCCGGGGCAGATGTGTTGCTGCAGTGTGTGTGTATACGTATCACATAATGTATATTGAGTGTGTGGGTGTTTGTGAATGTAACTTGATCTTTTTCTAAAAAAAATTATTTGTATTTTTTTTCCTCTTTGCTAGGTGCCAGTAATACTGTTTCCTCGGCACAGTGTGCTTGTCAAGGGCGACGACAGTGTGAATCGCGTGAAAAGAGACTGGGTCATTCCTCCTGTCAACGTGCTGGAGAATTCCAGAAAACAATTCCCCGAAGAGCTCGTGAAAGTGAGTGTATACACACAGAAAAACAACATTGGTTCATGATGTAAAGTGCAGTCAGAAATGTTTGATAGAATAACTTTGGGGAGTTATTCGCATATCATTTTTATTTGTGTGTGTGTGTGTGTGTGTTTCAGATCCAGTCTGATAAGGACAAGAGCAATATGCTGCGCTATAGTGTGACCGGACCAGGAGCCGACCAAAACCCCACTGGCCTGTTTATCATCGACCCCATTTCAGGACTTCTGTCCGTCACCAAACCGCTGGACAGAGAACACATCCCCAACTTTCATGTAAGTGTTTATGACTCCATGTGTTCGAGATGGAATGTCAATCTATTGTGTTTTTAAACCAACGATATGTTGTTGCATAATTTGTGAATAGCTGCACAAGTTTCCCTAAAAGGGATAGTTGACCCAGAAATGAAAATGTTGTCTTTTTACCATCATTAACGAAGACTTGCATAGTTTCCTCTAAATTCATTCTTCCATGGTGGGGCGCCACACCAAATTGCATTCCCACCATGGCTACATTACAGCTTTTCATTCAAAACCTTCAGTTGTTGCTGTTTTTTTTTTATAGTTGCACCAAAATGTATTAAAATGTAAGTAAATTATAAAAGAGCAAACTTTTCTGTAATTGTAGTAGTGCTGTGCGTTAATGTTTAACCCTTTAAGGTGACATGCTGACTGACTGACTGACTGACTGACAGGGCTGTGAGATGCATTAGGGCCAGTAAACATGACGTAGTTTTCAGTGACAATGAACACAGTTTCCATAATTTTACTTTATTTATAGATAAAGGTCTATGGCTCTGCATACAATGACTTTATCTTGCTGGAGTTTATGGCCGTTTCACTTTACGTCAGGACACATTAATGCCATTCAGTAGGTCTATTGGAGACGTTTATAAATATTCCTTGCAAATCTAATAAACGTTGGAGACATACCGTTACATAAACTCACTAAATCACACTTCAGCAGTGTTATTGAGAGCGCACAAGAAAATCTGCACTTGAGCAGCATATATTTGAGGGCAGGATATTTTGTGCTCGAACAGAGGAAATCGGCGTGCAAGCAACGAGATTCACATGCTTGTGTTACATGAATGTGATCTCGACTCGTCATACTGCGCTCACGATATTTGTCATTCAAATAACGCCATAGGTAGTTGAAAGATCTGTGTAAAATGCCTGCCAAAAAAATCCTAGAGGTAACACTGACTTGAGTTCTAAAATATAATATTTTAATAAGTACAGTTTAGAATAAGTGTGCTCCTTCATTTATATATATA
>CAIGQZ010035027.1:666524-695965 GCA_903798205.1 Danio tinwini
GTGTGGCGTCTCGGACTTCTTCATAGACCCTAATGCTGACATCACCAGTCAACCTGTCTTTATTTGATACTGGTGCAAAAAATCACCAAATGTTAATGTGAATATGTAGATCCATGCATCCATACGGCAGACTAAGTAACGTTATAGCATTAGCTAGTTATTGATATTGTACAGCATTTCCATTCCGCTAGCTCACATACCTTCATAATTCATTATGTATGATGAAGCATACAATTTAAATCCTTTGGCCAATTCAGTGGCCGGACATTTAGATGATAATGAGCATATCCGGTGGACATCTGTGATACTTAACTTTGGTAGTTCCTGGAGGCTTCTTGTATAAAACAACACCTTAGCGGAGAGTGAAAAACTGGATGTGTTCTACCTAGGTTGACTGAAGCATGAAATTTGCTCTTATACTCGACATCCAAAACATGCAGTGCTGGTGGTCCTGGTTGAGAAACACTAATCTAAAGGTTCACATATTGTTGGCTTGTTACATTTGCCATGTCTGTTTGTAACATTTGCTGTGTCTGATTTGTTACATTTGCGGCCTGCTCCTCTGACCTAATCCATGTATCATCCGCTTTATACTGTACGCTCATCGTTGGTCACTTGGAGGATGTCTGTGTTTCATCCACTTTGTAACTCTCATTGCCGTTTAATTCAATTCATGTTTATATCTATAGTGCTATTACAATGTAGATTGTGTCAAAGTAGGTTAACATAGAAGTTCTAGTAAATTGAAATTGCGTCAGTACAGTTTTCAGAGTTCAGTTTAGTTTAGTTCAGTGTGGTTTAATTTACACTGCTGAAAGTCCAAACATTGAAGAGCAAATCCACTAATGGGCAGCTCCACAAGTCCCACTTGGAAAGTTTTGTACTCCGTGATTGTTCACATTTCGTCTGCACATTGTGTCTGCCGAGTGTTGAGGAAAGTACTATAGATAAACACACTGAATTTTATACTGCAATTTTTAAACTATTATAATAAACAGAAGTATTTATTTTAAAGTTACACATAAACAAATTAATTTAAAATAAACCATGATATATATTAACAACTACAAACTGCTAACTCACATGGATTTCACATAGATTCCACATTAGATCCAATAGATGATGATGTCACTTTGTAAAGAAAAACTACACCTTTGTGCACATACAGTACAATACTGTCACTCAATGCCTTGAGACTGAACACAAACCATATGTGAATGATATCAGTTTCACAAAATCACATTGTGTTTTTTTGTTTAAAGGTGGTGTAAGTTATGACTCTTTTAAAGCATAAAAATACCATAATATGTGAGCAGATATTTAAGAAACATACTTGTTTAACTGAAGAACAATGCTGAAGTCAGATATCCTGCTTTGAAAATAGTTTTTGCATGCCGGAACGCTGTCTTTGTTTAGGTAAATTTAACCTGCACAATGCCAGTTTAGCCAATTATATTTCAGCACCCCGGGTTGCCTTGTTGGAAAACAGTGTATTTCATTCATTCATTCATTCAGAAAGGCTCTGAAAGCATACGTCCGTGACCGAAATGCACAGTATCAGACGTCGAAATGAGACAGATTCAGTTCCACATGAGGTTATTAATTAGCAAATGATATAAATATTACGAACGTAAACATTAGGTGAGCAAGTTACATTGTAACCGCGTGTCCTAACAACATGCTTTATGACGAGATACGCAGTGATAAGCAGTTTGGCTGTTTGCACCAGACGAAACATGACAGAAATGTAAATACAGCCTTTTTAGAAGCACAGAATATGCGCTCACTCACAAAACTGTAAGGTTTAGAATCTATTCAAACTCACATTGTTAGCATTTAGCACTGAATAAAACACACAAGGTTTACCTGAGGTGATTACTGTCAGAGGTTTCACATGTTCAGCTGTGAGAAATAGAAGCCGTTTCTAATATATATCAATTTCAGGTGTTGGTTAGAACCAAAACTCTTTTTAATATGGAAAATATTCCCTCTATCGCATGTCGTTGCTTTTATTTAGAACACAGTTTAAATCTCTCGCTCCTGTACTCAATCTGGCATCCCGCACGTGCTTTTATTTTGATCCAGGAGTGCAATACCTAGTTCAACCACTGGGTGTCAAACTTACATACTGCACCTTTAAACATTCTCTTTGAAACCTATTGTTGAAATGTTGTATTTTTATTGTAAAGCAATGGCCAAAACCCATAAAAAGTTTCCAGTTTTCAGTCAGCAGCTGTCTGTGGAAAAAAAGAAGAGCCACTACAATACTCACTACTAGGTTTAAATTACCACTTTGAGACCGAGCTACATCTTCGTTACATAAGCTGATGCATTGTTTTGAGGTAATGTGAAACAGCATTGGGTTGGATCTAGCAGTGTGATTATGGGAGATCTGGCTGTGGGGAGAATCTCCCGCTGTGAGACAGTATGTCTGAGGAGCACAACAGGAGCCCGCGGGCCTAGACATGGATGATAGGTTTAATGGTGCGTCTGTGCATTAACGTCACAATATGCTTCTCAAACTCGCTTCTGTCTAATTGCCTGATGTTTGATACTTCTAAAATGTCCTCATTCTTGAAAATTAGCCACTATTACAGCTTTCCTTTCGCACATTTCATATATATTTTTGCAATGCATGTGTATGTGTTTGTGTGCTGTCTTACCTGACCATCTGGAGAATATCCTCGCTGACCCAGCAGCCATCTGGGTCCAGTCCAGGATTCTCGTCCGATCTGCTACCATCTGACGCACCGCACACACAAAATCTCACAGCGGGGAGAAAAGTTTCAGACTCATTTGCTTGATATCCTGATGAGTTATTGGAGTGACTAAGTGGATGTCAATATATGCTTATATGAGCAAGGGGGTGAGTTTGTGCATATAAAGTGCCTAAAGCGCAAACCCTGAGCGGGAGAGTATTTGTTTCACATAAGCTCGTGTGTGAACTTGGTCAATACTGGTTTTCCCTTAGGAAGGCAGGTTAACATAGCGATTCATAGATGTAGGTTTGAATGTCTGCATTATACTTACACAGCCTTGGTAAAAATAAATAAATAAATAAAAATAAATACAGAGCTAATTACAGTGTGTTTTTCAATCAGGGGTTCCTCTAAGACACGTTAATTAATTCCTTTCTTAATTGTATTCATAATACTATAATTATACTGCACATACATTCTTTCAGCTGTTTTCTTGATGCACGCATCCAGTGCACTTGACCTTCCAAAGTACCCAATTACAGACAGCAAACACTCCTGCCAATAGAGACTCAAGTTAAAATAGTATATTAGCATAGTAGTACTACTCTTTTTTTTTTATTTACACCAAAACTGTATATTATATAGTCTAAAACATCAGCCTTTTTACTTTTGTTTAACTGTGCACAATAGTATTTACTGAGAGTGTAATGGTGCATGCAACATCATTTTTCAGTACAGGTCTTTCAGTTCAGTAGGTACCAAACAAATGCTTCTTATGTCACTGTTTTTGGATTGTATTATCTGTATGGTAGAAAGTTATGAAATTTGGCAGAGTGATGTACAGATATGGCTACTGAGAACACGCGTTTCTTCACGCACAGTATTGCAATTTGTCACGCGCAGTCACGTGCAGTACTGCGGCTGCAAAGGCCACCTTTTCATAATAAAAAAAACATTTCTGTGCTTTATGCAATAGCCACCAGGTGGCACAAGGAACAGCCACTTTTCCATTGACTCAGTTGTCATGTGTGTTTAGATGCATGTACAGTATTTGTGTGTGAGAGACCGGGCAAAAGAGCGCTCGATTTAGCTCCGTCGATGCCTCGAGAGGTTGGGTTTCTTAAATTATTTATTTTGGAGATAATGTATATGTTATCGTTGGGGTAAGACGCTGACAACAGGTGCGGATCCACATACAGGTTTTATTAACAGGGATGGTCAGACAAGCACAGATCAATACGGGACCAAACAGATGTATAAGGGAAATCCAGAATCGTAGTCAGTACAGTATGCAGAAGGTCACAAGGATGGCAGCAGACAGGGAGAAACAGATAGACTAAGCTAGGGTCGATACACGGCAAGGACAAGACAGGAAAACGCTTCGAATTGTTACTGACTAGAGACAACAAGACTCGGCCCAGAAGTGAGTGTGTGTGCTGCTTATGTACTGTGTGTGTAATCAGTCCTTGACAAGCGTCCGATGGTAGGTGTGTAATCAAATGGGATGTGGAACATGTGCGTGTGAGCGAAGTGCATGAATGGATGTGTAGTCCATGATATGGCGGAAATGTAGTCCAATAGTGAATGTGTAAGTTAACCAGCGATCTAAGGGGAGAAGCTCGCTGGTGATCGTGACAGTATACATATTTGTATTCACATATAAATACAAGAGAAAGACATCAAACTTTATAGTCTAAGCTATATTGAAATCATTTAAAGATATACAAATATCGGATATAATGAAAACCTTAAATAAACCAAAATAAAACAAACAAAAGCTATAACGATTGTTTTTATATAAGGTGGAAATTTAAAAAAATTAAATTAATCATCACGAGAAAGTAATCAAATTGTTTGTCTTAACATCAAAACCCATCCCTGCAAAGGTGAAACAAATGATGACGGAGAAATCAAAAAGAGCAAATTTGTCATGCATGGAAAATGGAATGGATGTTCCTGGCTGGTGGAAGATAACCAAACAATCCTACCCAAAACATGTTAAAGTGCTAAAGCTACAGTGGATTAAAAAAATGTTCCTCCACAAAACACGTTTACAAAACCTAATCTTGGTGAGTAAATGGTTTTCAAATCATAACTAAATATTAAATAAATCATAAATGCATAATGTAGACAGAGTAGGCTATATAGGCTAATATTGGCATTATACTTTTACTATTAAGCTTCACCGTCGCCTTAAGGCCAGATTGTAAAGAGAAGTGGCGAAACAAACCTCGCAGAGCCTTTATCTTAATTTCGTACGGCTAAATGTATGTACCTTAGACAGTGTAAACATCTATAACAGCCAATTTGATGTCTCTACCTTAAAGGGTGTTATTGGTGTCTCTCTCGTTCTTCTATTGTGAAGTACAAGCATTTGAAACGGTCCTGAAATTAGAAGGAAATGTAGGGCGGTACCAGGATTCTGCCACTTCGGTCTTGTTAATTCTTGTTTTGGTGTCAGAGTCCAGACACTAGTCCTGTCTTGTCCAGTAGATTGTGCTCGGCTTGAGTTTTCTCAGGGCGAGCACTCATATTTCTTGTCTGTTTTCATCCTTGTTTGAGCACCGTCTTGGGTGCGCTCGGGCCGTATACGCTCCCGCTTGACGCATGGATCAGGATGCAGTCTCTCGTCTTGTATTTGTGTTTGTTTTGTCTGCATCATGCTGTCTTATTCTCAGTGCCTTAGTCTAGTTGGTTTTGGTTGGCGCTGGAATGAAACATGCACGTTGCATGTGTGAGTGCACAGTGAGTGTTTTCATTTATCGTGTGCTTGTGTCTTACGTTCAGCCTTCTGTTGGTGTTGTGTGAAGTATGTGGCTTGGGGTTTACATTGTGGCTTTGTGATTTGTGTTTCATGTGAACACGTGGTTAATGTGTTCTCTCATTGGCTGTGTGTTTGAGTTCTGTTTTTTGTCGTGAGCACATGGCTTGTGTTGTTTTTGTGTCATGTGCTCTCCTGTCTATTGTCTAGTCCCACCCTTCTTGTTACTCATAATTAGTTTATCCTGTTTACCTGTCTGTTTATTAGTTATTTCTCCTTTATAGTGTCCTCATGTCTGCTGTCCTGTGCCAGTTCGTTGTCGTACATATGTCTGTCTAGTTTCCAGTCCTGTCCTGTCTTGTCCAGCCCTGATCCCTGTCAGCCTGCCGAGTCAAATTTGTTTGTTTGTTTTTGTAATTGTTTTGTTAGTGGTGGGCAAAGTGAGGCTTCATGAAACAGTCGAAGCTAATGTGTCGAAGCTTCGAAATGTTTTGAAACCCGTCTCTACAGTGACACCTAGAGGTCATTTTTATGTATTGCTCTGGAACAGCTTCAGCAAAGAAACAATTTAGCAAATTGAGGTTTTAAACCCCACATTGTAGAGTCGAGGTTTCAAGTGATTTAGTGGAGCGGTGAGAGTTTCAGACTAGCATGGAGAGATAACGGGTTCAAGTCAGGGGGATGCAGCTATAGATGTAAGTTTTTAAATGCTCTGTTCTTATAAAGTGTTTTGTTTTAATATTGGTTGGACATCCAAATGAATACTTTGTGAATAAATATGTCTTGTTTTGGTCATTAAAAAGTAACATTAATAAAATGCATCAAGTCAATTTCAGAGAATTTCAGAAAAGTCGGGATTCTAACTCAGGCCATTTGTAGCACAGTTATTTAGTGCAGATGCACAGTTCACTAGGCTACATAAGACGATAGGTATTTTTTTCCGACCCTGGGGTCTGTTCTTCGTACGTGGATTACTCAGTTAGCTGGATTTGGTTATTGACAATTTGACACAGGATCGTTTCGGTCTTCAAAACTTATCCAAGAGTTGTTGTCATAGCAAAAGTTCTGGTAGCACAAACCTGCTTATTTCATATAAACAGGATTAGATTGGATCAGTTCAAGCTAAGATAATACTGAAAGTATGTACCAAATTCTGATATTTTCTTACAGCAGTAGTAATATACACTTGGGAAAATAGTAAAAAGTATAGGCTATTAATAAAACTTATGCAATCTGCACTCTGAAATAAAAGTACAAAGACTGCCACCTGGTGGTTTCAAGAGAAAATTTATTAACTTTTTAGACACAAACGCGTAACATTACAATCGCTTTAGTGCAATTTGTGTATGATAATAGACATGCACCATATGCGTCTTTTTTTAAAGGAATAATACATTTATGCAATCATGAACATGTTTTGACAGTTAATATGAGTGAGTTGATGCTTCACAACAGTTGCAGACACCTTTACCCATTGCTTAATTTGTGAACTGTGAGGTCCCGGAACAGATCGGGTTAACGGATCCGGCATGTTACCCGAGGACGTCATGGACAAAAGTGAAGAGAGTTGGGGAGTCGTGGAAGAAAGCGAAAGTGAAGAGTGGATGGGGGAGAAGGGCGGTTGAGGAGGGGGATTGGTAAAATGAGGTGGCACAAATTAAGCCCTGCCTTTAGCAATATCAAAATGCTTTTGTGATGCAAAATTATTTTAAACATCCAGTTATTCTTTACACCGATTTGGAAACCGGCTACTATAAAACTACTACGACTACTATAATAAAGAAAATCCGCTCTGACTGTAAAACGAAATAATTGCTAAATACTCTTGACACATAAAAGTGTAAAGCATGAAGCCCACAACAAAGGTGTAAAGTTATCGTGTATCATATTTAACAAACCGCTACGAATTTGATGTAATTTTGCTCACATGGATAATTAAATATTAATCAGATGATGTCAATATGTTGCTGTGCCGTCAGCCAATCATTGCATTGCTGATCATGATTTCGAGCATCGATAGATCAGTCCTTCACAACACGCGCAGGGATCTCAGATTAGTTCATCCAGACATTTTAATCTAATACGCAAACTTGTTTAAAGAACCAAATTAGTCAGAGATCAGATATCAAGATTGAAAGATCCAGGATCTGCCAAATCATCTTAGATCATTTAAGCGAGGTACTAAGAACAGACCCCTGCTTTTGTAACGCTTCTGAAGTGACTGATGCTTTGAATCGACTTTAGTCACGTGACCTGGGTGTTTCGAATCACCTAGTCATGTGACGTAATTTCGGATCATGCTTCGTTGTTTCAGTGTTTCAGTGTTTCGAAACACTTGCACTTTTTGATCTCGACACTGTCGAAACATCAGTTTCACGGCAACCATCATGTTTCGCCCCTTGGTTTTTTTTCTCCTTTTGTTTTATTTTATAATTAATAAATATTTTTGAATTTCATCATTTGGGAATCATTTGGACTGTTAAAACATGGGTGTTGCAAACAAAATGAAATGGATGAAGGCAGAGCAGAAATTAGATATGCACTTATAGCCCCTCCCTAAAAGCATTCCATGTAAAAAGTCATTTTGAGGGTGATGGTACTTGATGAAAGATTATGAGACTTTTTTTTTTTTTTTTTACTAAATGTCGTGTACAGATGCATTGCTTATAACAAGCACTAATATATACAAAAAAAAATAAGCAGAGTAAATTTTGACTTTTGACGTCCAAATTTGCACTTATGCTTGTTAATAGTTTTTGAATGAAAGGGGCTTGAAACAAAACTCTCAGGCCCTGTCCAACATGGGTATTTTCAAAACTGTGCTGTCAAAACTTATCTGTCCTTTGTCAGTGACTGTAGCTGTAACATCTTGTAGAAAACGAACGGTCTAGTGCTGTAGCGCATGTGCTAATCATGCCTGACCTCTTCTCAGGACACTGTGACCACTGGCATTCTCGCCATGCATTGCCAAACCTTGGTGGGTGTGCAGGTTCTCTAATCAGCAGAGTTAAAGATAAAAGTATCTCCAATGGGACTACATGTATCTCATTATTAAAAAGCGTTTTGAAAGTTCCTGTCCTGCCCCACAGCGAAAACTGTTATTCTAATGAGATGGGTTTGACCTTTGTCACGCAAGCTGCTGTCCTGAAAGCGCGTGTGCTCCGGAGGCATTCGGATCCTTTCACATTTCCTATGCTGGCCCGAGGAAAGCTTGGCCAGTGCTAGCTTTCGTCTCAGTGTTTTTCAAAGGATTGTAAATACTGAGCTCCCAAAAGAGGCTATACTGCCTGGGTTCATGAAGAGAGAAAAAAACACAGTACCTTTGGATCCATCATTTGAAAACAGCCAGTAATGTATAAACATGTTGGCATGCAGAAGGTTATGTTTTAATGATTGCCTCTGTTAACAGCAGCGTTTGCAAGTAATTGGTTCTAGCAGAAGATGCTAACCTTTTCAGAGAACAAATAAGATTGCGAGAAAGCGGGATGTGCTGATCTGTGTGTGTGTATGACTGCGTAACCCCTCGCTACATGTGTGCAGAGTTATAAAAACAATTGAAAATATGCATCAGGGAACGTTAACCTCAGACAAGCACTCTTACATTAGCTTCTCGACCACTGGAGAGAGCATTGATTGCTGCCACAAAAACTAATTAAAGAAGCATTTGCTGTGCATTCCCTAATCAGGGGAAAACTTTTTAAGAGAGCAGCTTTGCATGTCATTAGCTTCCATAAGAGAAACCCTTGCGAGAGGCTAATTGAACACAGTTGCCTGTGAGCAGACACTGCTACGACTGAGCTAGTGTTATTGAGAGATTTTAGCTTTAGCATTTATTTAGCCAGTGAAGGGGAATAAAGCTGCAGGAGACTGAAATCATCATGGGATGAGCGCTAATAACCAGGCCTTTGCATCTAGCTAATGGGCACCGCGCTCCAAACGTACACGTATATGGGCACGATGGCTGACTAGCACAATCGCACAATCAGTCACACACAGATGAATAAATATAATTTCATCCCAAAATTGCACATAATCCCCTTGAATAAACAAGCAACAGCACAGCAGGTCTTTAAAGAAAATTGGCAAGCTGTTCGAGCTAGCTGTAGCATGACTATGGGACATTAGCAAAGCACAGCTAACTGGCCGCTGTTAGCTCTGCATTTTTAACACAAGATAATTGGATATTCTCCCAAAAACATACTAATATGATACATTTGATTATGTTAATATACTGGTATTCATCCATATGGAAATCTTAAATGCTAATCAGTTAGAATTTTAGTCTTTGTTATTAAGTGTACTTGTCAGTTTTGGATGCAGTGTTGTGAAGGTTGATAAAAAAAAGTACAAAAAATAAATGCAAAGGAATTTGAGTGACACATAGGGCCCTATTTTAATGATCTAGGCGCAAAGTCCAAAGCACAGGGCACAAAAGCATTAAGGGCATGTCAGAATTCTCTTTTGCTATTTTAAGGACGGAAAAATTCACTTTGCGCCACGGCGCATGGTCTAACAGGGTTGAGTTTATTCTCTTAATGAGTTATAGGTGTGTTTTGGGAATAACTCAATCAGAGTCTCATCTCCCATTCCATTCCATTGACATTTAAGAGTCAGTTGCATCATTTGTTATTTACATGGCGGACTTTGTAAGTGGAATAACTGAGCGCTTCACTAGTGAGAAAACAGTTAAACAGAGCATTTGCAGCGTGAAAGGTGTTGTACGCACAGACATCCATTAGCCTACAAAATTCATTTTGTTTGTTAAGCGGAAAGATTTGTTTCAAAACTATTTCTAAATTGAGTTAGAATTTCCAACAAATGAATAAATGAACAGTAATAATGAAGTGTGGTCAAAAAACTTGAGTTATTTCCAAATACACACTATGGCCCATATGGTCTAAAACCTGACAGGTGGGCAAATCTAAGCATGTTTTTAATAAAACATATAAATATGCATATATTAAATAATACTACTAATAATATTATACAAAAGCAAATTGTCATAAAAAAACTGTAAAGCCCCCCAAGATGAAGAAGGCATAAAAGCAGTGGTTTTTATATTTATGTAGAATATAATAATTTTTGTAACATTTTAATCCTTTAATTCTTTTTTATTTGTAAAGATATTTGCATATTGCTCTACATCCTGTGTGTATTAAGCAATGTTTAAGCGAGGCGCACATCTAACAAGCTCTGTGCTGGACTTTAGACGTCCTCTTAGCTGGTCTATTGAACAGTCTATTTTAGTTTCTCAAAATATCAATGCGCCAGCAATGCACCAATATATGAGCGCAAATGCATTTGCTATTTAAACAGCGTGGTGAAAAATGTCAAAACGACACTTGCGTCAAGCTGAAACTAGCAAACAACTTTTGCGTCGCGCCTTGCGCAGCATTGCACTGGGTGTATGATAGGACCCATAGTGTGTATCGATACTTTTTATTTGTTTGTATTTTTCAAACCTGCTCATAGATGCCCACTGTTCTGCAAGTTCAACTCTGGTTGAGGCACAATATCTGCGGGACACTGGCCCTGGAGAAGGATTGGACATGCTTGGTTTAGTGTTAGGTTTAGTTCAGGTGGTACGTGCTTTTCAAACACGATGGAGCATTAACTTTTTTTGTGCCACACACAGGAGATTTCCTTTCTAAACAAGATCTGTTTTTTTCTTGGTTGGGTAAAGAATGGCTTCAGCAATGGTATCCTGACATGATTGAAGATGGGGGAGGCCTTGCTGGAGCACATGGCGCCCGCATAGTCCTCTTTCTTTCGCTGTTGTTCTCCTTGTCTCGTCACTAGCCTACTAATACCGAGTTAAGGCTGCACAATCGCGTCTGTTACATGACAGCATGTATTTCTTTCTTTCTTGTTTTTTGTGTCTCATTGTGTTTTTGTGTATCCCCCCCTCCCCCCCCCACCCGATGTTCACTTCATTGTTTGTCCCACCTACTGCTGTCCCTGGTTGGCTCTTTCACTTTTCACAGATGGTTTCACATTGCATGACTATCTGGGGTAGCATTTCTTCGCTGCTGTGCTTACACAGTGCATGACTTTACGTACTATAAGAAGAATCGTTGACAACTTTGTGTCGATCCACAAACTACATACCACTAGTAAACACACATAAAAAGTGACATGGAAACAACATGAGGTCACGTACAGTAGTATATCTTTTGTTATTAACTGCCTTATCTTTGGCTGTAGGTAATTGCCAATGTTATTTTCAATCAGAACACATTTCACATGGCATGCTTTGAATCGACAACAGGTCTTAAGCATCTATTGAGCATCGATGACTCATCTGGGATTTTCTCAGATTGCGTCTTTCATGGAAAACAGCCTAGGCTATGTCATTCATTTAGTCATGAAGGCTCTTAAAGTATGTGTCCGTGACCGAAATGTAACCTCTGGTGGACAGTAGCAGACTCCAAAATGAGACATAGATTTAGAGTTCCACCTGAGGTGGTTATTAATCAGCAAATAATATAACTATTACAAACGTAAACATTAGATGACCAGGCTACGTTGTAATCCTGTGTCCTAACAAGACGCTACATGACATGATACGCAGTGATAAGCAATTTGGCTTTTTGCACCTAAAAAAAACATATCAGAAATTTAAATACAGCCATATCCAACAAAATGGTATGGTTTATAATCTAATGAATACATATTAAACCTTTCTAACATTATTAAATGTGCATGCTGAATCACTGATATGTGTTGGGTTGCACAAGTTCACAGTTCTAAAGTTCAATTTCAAATGGTTTAATTTATTTATTTTATTTTCAAGATCTGAGGTGAACTCTCTGCTGCTGCTTTCAGTAGTATGGCAAAAAATGTCACGTAAAATTTATTTCAAACTCACATTATTAGCTTTTAACACTGAATAAGCACATGAGGTGTACCTAAGGTGATCATTGTCAGTTTATGCTGCAAGAAATAGAAGCCTCTTCTAAAATATAAATTTCAGGTGTTGGTTAGGACAAAAATTCATTTTAATATGGAAAATATTCCTTCTATCATGTGCCATTGCTTTTTTTTAGAACACTATTTAATTTAGCTTTTAGACTCGGTAGTCAAGCTGTTGATGTGTAACCTGTGTTTGCCTGTGTTTTGAACCAGACATGCAATACCTAGTTCAACCACCGGGTGTCAAACTTACATTCTGCACTTTTAACTACATCTTAATTACAACTACATCTACCAAGGCAAACATTTGATGTATACAAAGCTCATCCTTATATTGAAGGATAGGAGCAGGAAAAAAAAAAAAATCTCACATGTACCTTCCATATGGTAACATTAAACACATTTTCTTAGGGTTAACAACATAAAGAACACAATGCATCAGAAAATCCAATCTGCCTGTTTACCTGACATTCACATTGGCACAAATTTGATTTATTTCCACATATTAGTGATTTTCAGTCAGGTTGTTTTGAGCAAAGATCCGAGCACTACTGCCACACTGTAAAAAAAAAAATATGTTGTGCTCACTTAAATTTTTAAGTTGAACCAATTTAACTTTAAAAGTCATTTTAACTTGCATAAATTGGGCAAAAACTTCTAAAAAAAAAAAAAAAAAAAAAGTAGCTTTGCTACTTTGTAAATTAAGGTAAAGTAAGGTAAAAGCATAAGTTGTCATGACTTTTTATCATGTATTTTTTTAAGAACTCATGCCTAGGGCCAGACAGAATGTGTTGACTTTTTTTCAGCATTTCTACACAGAATTTACACTAAAAAATGTATTGCTGCCTTAAATTCAAATCAAAATAACATTCCTAGTCAACTTACATTAATTAAACTGACTAAAAATATTAAGTTACACTTTGTACAACTTGTATAGCTGTATATTTGTTGTCTCGACTTTTTGTTATTACAGTGTTTACAGTGTAGTATTAAAAAATCTGCTGATTAGTATAGGAACTAAAACATAAAGCTAAAGTAAGTTTCTCAAATAAAATATCTTTTAAAAGACAAAAAATATTACTTTACAAACTATATTGTACAAAAATGATCTAAACATTTGCATATTATTCAATAACATTATTGAAATTAATATAAAACTTAATACATTTATATTTACACATTAACATAAGTAAATTAATAGACTCAATTGATGGGTTTAAAAATCTGCAGAGTTTTCTGAAGATTTCTGCGGGCGCAGATTTCGTGTGAGCCTACTTACAGTATGCCCAAACTGAGCCTGGAAAATGTTTCAGGCTCTGAACAATGAGCTTGGTTTGAAAGACCCTAAGTCTTTCTATGGCCTGTTAAACCAAAGCTATCTTAATGATTCATCTCAGTTACGAATGTAACCTGAGGCCTGCTTCTGCCCAACCGTTTGGGGGTAAGGGGTATTGTGGATTATTGGTTAAATCTAACAAATAATTGTCTGATCTGTCTCAATCGTTACACTTCTCTCAAGTCTCTCCTCTGGAAAAGCTAGATAAAACAGTGAGAGATGTTCTAAGCGCACATAAAACTTTGAATACTTTCCATGTTGGCTGTGAGACACAGGAGCAACATCTGAATTATAAACACAATATTTGAGGGGCTGTGCTTCATCTTCCCATCACACACACACACACACACACATTCCCTCCATCCAGTTTTGGAGCTCTTTTTAATTCTGAAACTTTGAACAGAAGTTCCTATAGTGGAGGTCATTTTATTCTGTTTGAAAACGTTGGATGTGAGCAGGCTAGAACAAGAGCGAAGACGACTACTTCTGACTTTAAATGAGGATTTCACCTCTTTAAGTTTGATTGCTTGCCATCTTTTTGCGCCGTGATTTAGACGCTCTTTACTTTACAATGGGGAGTCAGAGATCTCGCATGGTGGACTGGTTTTCGGAGGCTTCAGACAGTTTTAGTTAGGCTGCGGTTGGAGCGGAGCGTCAACTGTCATAAAGCGAGACGGCTTCTTGCCCTCTGGTCACCTATCATAAGTGATGTATATCACCCTATCATTGTTGTAAGATAGGAGAATAAATCCTCAGAATGAAATCTATAATGAAAATCCTGTCAGACAATTGTGACTCTCCAAAGGCTTAGTTACATCATTCCGGGTCTGGATTTCACCATTGTTTCTGCACAGCACGGCTGATGTGCTCAAATTGCTCATATCTCTCTTAATGTTCGCTGCAGTGGGCCGTCGTCTCCGAAAGCCTCATTAGATGAACTGCTTGTTAGTGTGCCTCCAAAACCCTTGCATTTTCCCTGCTGAAAAATACCTTGCTTATGGAGGGAGTCCCATTACATGCAAGCGCACTAGGGTGGATTCGCTAAACAGCTATGACTTCGCAATCACCCTGCATCTTATTTAGTTACATGTGCAAGAATTTCACCATTTAAACCGAAGAATCGTCCATTTTGAGTGAACAATTGTGTTCAATGCAAATGGGACTTTATACAGATAGATATTCACAAAACTCCAGACAAAAGCACTGTTCTTCTGGTGTTGTTGTTTTTATTTTATTACCGCTCATGGAATGAGAATTGTGTTTAAAGGGACATTTGCTTGCAGTTTCCGTTGATCATAATGACTGCAGTGAATCATCAAATGATGAGCATTATATATCTAGACACATTCAAGCAGTTTCTGCATTTTAAAGAGTCAATTTAGGTGCTTTATAATCAAAGTGCTGCTGTGTGGCTTCAGTTAAATTACAGTTTTCTAGTTTCTACATTTACACCAAAAAATGAAGAGAAAAAATCATTTTTTTAGCAGTTTTGAGAAGTTTTGCTCACGTGTCCACAGAAATAACCAAAAACGTTGCATTATGCATGCAAAGCTAATACACTATCTGACAAAAGTCTTGTCGTCGATCCCTGCTGTAAGAGCAACAAATAATAACTTGACTTCTAGTTGATCATTTGGAGAAGTGGCAGAAGGTAGATTTTTCAGATGAATCATCTGTTAAACTGCATCCCAATCATCACAGATACTCCAGAAGACCTATTGGACCCACGATTCTCACAGAAATCAGTTTGGTTAAGGTAAAAGCATGGTGTGGGGTTACATTCAGTATGGGAGCGTGTGGGAGATCTGCAGAGTGGACGGCTAAGTCAACAGCATGAGGTATCAAAACATTTGTGCCGCCCATTACATTAAAACCACCGGAGAGCGCAAATTCTTCAGCAGGATAGGATCCTTCTCATACTTCAGCCTCCACATCTAAGTAGAAGGTCAAGGTGCTCCAGGATTGGCCAGCCCAGTCACCAGACATGAACATTATTGAGCATGTCTAGGGTAAGATGAAGGAGGAGGCATTAAAGATGAATCCAAAGAATCTTGGTGAACTCTGGGAGTCCTGCGAAAACGCTTTCTTTACCATTTCAGATGACTTTATTAATATACAGATATTTTATTAATGTATGGATGCAGTCCTCCAAGCTCATGGGAGTCATACACAATATTAATTCTTTTTCCACTGCACCATGACTTTATATTCTATACTGTACATTATTTCTGTTAAGTCACAAGACTTTTGTCTAAGCAAAGTCAGACCTTACTGTCACATTTTATTTTGCTAACATAAGCATAATCTAGAGGCCTTCACCTTTCATATAAACCACTTCTGACACCAAATGATCAACAAGAAGTCATTTTATTATTTGTTTTTCCTAAAACTTAGGCAACAAGACTTTTGTCAGGTAGTGTAAGTGGATTTGTAAAGAAACACATCTGCATGAGCATCTGCACACATCTTGTAGCCGTGTTTTGGGTATCAACCTATTGCACATTCCTGAATATATCAAATACTACCGCATGACGTTATCATGTTCAAAAACATGTTGACTATCAGCAAAGGTAGATGATACAAAATGTAGTATTTAAAAACCTTTCAAAACGAACAACCAAGTAAAGAGACCATGTGTGAGCACGTTTTTACATTTACATTTAGTTATTTAGCAGACGCTTTTGTCCAAAGTGACTCACAATTGAGAAGGGATTCAGCGATTCAACAAGAAGAGGCAATACACACAAGAAGTGCTAATTATACAAAGGCACTGTTCGAGAAATAAGTGCTAGAATAAGGAGAAAAGAGTATTTTTTTTAGAGAGAGACAGGTCTCTACAGGTGGTTTGTCAAGTCCACTCACATGTGTGAAGCACTCTTCATTAATGGACAGTGTTTTTTTATTCATTTATTTATTAAATATTGATGTGTTTGTTCTGGCAATTTTCCAGAATGAGAAGTTGTTGCATTACCAGTAAATTAAATTTACTTAAAAGTAAATACAATTTTCCAGACACATTTAGTTGCTGCTTGTTAATCAGGTAACATTTTCATGTTCCTTTCTCGTGGCTACTGTGGAAAATATCATCGATAAAATGCTTGTGATAATCCAGTGTGAGTTTACCTGCAAGCGATGCGTTCAGTTGTGTGACGTGCACACGACTGGAGTGAGAATTACCTAACAGGAAGTCAGATTTCGGTTCAACGAGCATAGTTTTTTTTTGTTTCAAAGAAAGTCTCACAAGCTGTAGCACATACTCAAATGTACATCTTGACATGCAAAAGTTTGCCATCCACATATCTTCATTGCAAGAGTTCACAATACTTTTCCACATAGACATCATTATTTTAATTATTATTAGCTGTAGGCACATCTGCCTTCGAATGCTAGGGACAACATTTTTCTCCTATAGTTCCATTTTTTGGCTTATCTCTGGGCCTCAGCTACAAGAATGAGAAAGTTCGGGAAAAAAAACCCTGAATGGTGCTTTTCTAGAAAAACATTGTTGCATTTGGATTTTTTTTTCTTTTTATTTACTGGTGATATTTTGTAAAAGGGGCTAATGGGTCCCCACAACTACCAAATATCTTCTTTTGTGATTAACAAAAGAAAGTCAAATAAGTTGTGAACAAGTGAAGGGAGAGTAAATGATGACAGAATTTTCATTTTTGCTGATCTGTATTTTACTGTAAGCACAGTAACTAAGTATTTTGTACTTCATTGCTTTCCATCTCTGCAAGATAATGATGACTAATGATGGTGGGAAACAGAACAAAAGAACACAAGAGATGGCAGAAGTCTGACAGTTCATCCATAACCATTACCGTATATCTGTTTGCCACATTATAAAGCAATGCAATACTTTAAAATAAATGTATTTCAATTCTATTTATTTTTGCACAACTGGTTTGTCAAGAGGCTGACATGGTGGCTCAGTGGTTAACACTGTCGCCTCACAGCATGAATGTCACTGGTTCGAGTCCCGGCTGGGTCAGTTGGCGTGTGTGGAGTTTGCATGCTCTCTATGTGTTCACATGGATTTCCTTCGGATGCTCTAGTTTCCCCCGCAGTTCAAAGACATGCGGTACAGGTGAATTGAATAAACTAAAATTGGCCATTGTGTGTGTGTGTGTGTGTGTGTGTGTGTGTGTGTGAGGGTGTATATATGTTTCCAGGTAATGGGTTGCGGCTGGAAGGGCATCCACTGTGTAAAACATATGCTGGATAAGTTGGCGGTTCATTCCGCTGTGGCGAACCCTGATGAATAAAGGGACTAAGCCGAAGGAAAAAGAATGAATGAATGAATGGATTGTTAACAACGCATTTTGTGTTAAGATTATACTAGACTTACCACATTACTTAGTGTCATTTGTCCTCACTAATATTATTAAAAAGGTTCAAGAAACCTTAAAGTACTTTTTTTTTTTTTGATTTTAACAGATTTGTGTGTGTTGAGCATCACGTAAGACAAAGTTAGCCTCTGCTAGCTTTAATTGTGGGGAAAACTGGATCATTTTGAGCTTTTAATAATAATACATTTTATTTATAGTGCTCTTTTCTCAGACCCAAAGCGCTACAAGGCAAACAAAGCAGAACAATAAAAACAGTAAAAAAAGACCACAATAAAACAATAAAATCTTAACGATTCAATACAACTGGATGATTAAATTAACAAGAATAATTAATCTAAGATAAAAGCAATGGTATAAAGGTGAGTCTTGAGAAGTTTAATAAAACAGTCCAGAGAAGCGGCATTCCTAATGCTGATGGGTAGGCCATTCCATAGCTTTAGTTTGCAGCGTGGCTGATACAGCAAAAGTCCAGATGAAGAATGAAGACTGCGGGTGGGAGTTATCAGGTCACAGATGTAGTCAGGTGCTAGCCCATGCACTGCTTTATATGTTAAAATCTGAGTCTTAAAATCATTACGGGACTTAACAGTAAGCCAGTGAAGTTGCTGAAATACAGCTAATTTCATCTTCCAGGTTTAAAATGATTTTTGTGACAGGATCAAAATCGGTGACGTAGTGCAAAACTGCAAGTGGAGTGATGATGTGTCGGTTTCTCATTATTATTCATAGCGGAGTTTTCTTATTCATCTGTATGTGTGCAGCAAACATTTTTTTGTCGGGAGTAGTACGAGAATTGGAGAATGGCGGACTTTGTCTTTTATCAGTTGAGTTCGTTCACATTTAGACACAACACCGTGCTGCTGTGTTTGCCTAAATCCTCCAGATTACCAGGAGGGCTAATGGTTGAAATAGGCAGGGCAAGAGACCTGCTGCACTGAGTCTGCATTCAGACCCGGGGATTAAGAGAGAAGTCCTCATTTATAGTGTTTATATCAGGGGTCATCAACTACATTTGTCAGAGGGCCAGAGTTTTACCAGACAGTCTCCTCGAAGGCCGGACCCCCAAGAAGAAAATCAAAAAAAAATCTCATTTTGGCTTAACATTGTTTAATTTTTGGAGTTTTATAAAACTATAATACTAAACTTACAGTTTAAATGCACATTTGTAAATAAACAGTTAAAATAGTGTGATAAGCAATTTGACAAAATGGTTTAAAATATATTTTGGTACATCAAAAAGTGTGGTTATGATAACCATCCGACAAGATAATGCAGCAAAAATTTGTTCTTAAAATGTCACTAAAAAGTAATATTTATACCTCATAATTAAAAAGAAAATCTGGCGAATAACTGCAAAAATAACCCATTCAAAAAGCTGGCTACAGGCCTGACAGTGTAACGTTAAAAGAATGTTTATTAACTGATAAAGAGAAAGTTTAATAAAGACTTTCGTTTATTTTAGCCATAGTGCAAATGAATCATGTCTCATATATGAGTATTAATATAAGATGGAGCACAGGCTGTAGTTTTTCTGACAAACTGTTTCAACCAAAATTGCACGTTACTCAGAGAGATCAGGAGAACAGGCAGGGATCATATACTTTTGCATTTAGCTGTTTATTCTGCATTAAAGCGGGGAAAACACAAGCATTAACGCCATTATCAGGGTGTACTCATTCAGTAGCGAACTCAAGTTTATGTGACTTACACTTTTCATTGAAAAAGCTCTTTATGTCTTTTTTTGCTGCCGCCATCCTCACCTGTTCGTGTCACAGACCTCACACACCTCATTCTTGCACGTGAAATTCACCTGCTCTGTTTTCTCCCCTCCTTCTCTCCCCTGCTCTGCTGACCACGCCCACTCCTGCCTCTGCTCGCAGAGCTCCACGCCCACTATGATGCATTTTTTTTTTAATTCTGAGGTAGACTTGAACCGAAAATGGGGGGTTTCTTGGCCCTTTAAAATTGAGTGCTCTGGAATTTTATAGACTTACTTTTGCTGCTGAATTGTCAGCTAACTTATTTTGTGGTGTTTTTTATATTTATAATTTGATAGTTGATATTTAATTTGTTTTTTGTTTTAATTTTTTTATATATATAATAAAGTGCAGTGTGTTTATTGGATCATCAGTTCACTAAACACATCTTAATGTCCCATAACAGTCAAGAAATAGCAGCATTTAAATTGGATGGGTAATGACAAAAACGGCACTGCTGCATCCCTATTATACCCATTATTTTACTGCCATGTGTGCCACTCTGACTACAACTTGCAGACATTAAAATGCCATTCCATAACACCTCGAGCATTGCCACTTTTTTACAGTGAGTTTCTGGCAAATAATTTATAATTTGCCAGACATCTCTTTACACTGTCTCATTTAAAACCAGCCTGGAAGGTGGAAAATTGTTCCATTGCTTTCAGCACTAATCTAATACTCAATTAAATACCTGATTTCTTTTGTAAATCAAAAACAAAACAACACAGACAGTGTGCGCAAATAAACAATCATCAGGGAAATTTTTTAGTGAGTCTCATTTCATTTGAATCCATTATATTTAGGTTTCTCTTTTTGCTCTCTCATTATTTTTAAGCGCATCTTTCGCTTTCTCATTTTTTAATCCTCACGCAGGAACTGTCTTGTGGTTACAGATTGTGAAGTGACGTCAGTTTGTTAGTTCCCGTACATTTGCCTGCTAATGTGCTCTGCCTGCTCTCAGCTGTGAGCTCTAAGCCCTTGACTCTCCTAGTTAGTTCATTTGAGTCTCAAGCTTGTGCATCCAATCCAGCACTGAAGAGTGACGATAATTACTATTATATACTACCATCATCAACACATTCATTCGCTTGCTGCTTTCCTTTTTTCTCTCTTCCTCTTTGTGAAACTCAGTCTGGTTGGCATCTCGTATGAGGATGTGCTGTGGTGGTGATGTGCTATCAAAAGGTCATGTGAGGATAGCATTAGGTTTGCATGGCCAGATTTTCAGGCAGACAGCAGACGGTTTGGGCTTCTTTATCAGATTTTATTGGTCAAGGACTACTTAGAGGCAGTTTAAATGACATTTAAAGCAGCAAATCACAATCGACAATATGGGAAACCAATCAACAAACTCTTAATGGAAATCCTGTAGAATTCAACTGATCAGATGACAGCTTTGAAACTCTTGATGTTTTGTGTGCCATATTCATCAGATGCACACATCTGAGGCTGAGACTACAATAGCATGCTAGATCCTTGGGGGGTTCTGAAAAGGCACTGGATGTGATGAATATGGCACACAAAACTGGAAACACTTAAAGAATTTCAAAGCTGTTATCTGATTGGTCAAATAATACAGGATTTCCAGAGAAACTCATAAGAGGTGATGTGAGACCCCATGACCATTATGCATGCTCTAAAAATGCTATGCTGTATTAACTAGGTATGTCCCGATCAGATTTTTTTGCCCTCGAGTCCGATTCCAAGTCATTTGATTTTGAATATCTGTTAATACCAAAACCTGATTGGATACTTCTATAATACATGAAAAAGAATAAAGAAGAGTGAAGAAACAGATCCAGGATATTCCTTATTATTTATTTAATTTGCCTTATTTTAACATTTAACAAAGAGTGCACTTCTGTAAGGTAATAAATAACATAAATTCTTCACTTTTGTGTTACAGTAAATATAAAAAAAAAATCTAATATAAAAACAAATAGCACCTCAACTTAAAATAAGCAGGCAAGACTGCAGACATAAGCCCTCTAGACTGCAGACATAAGCCCCTTTCACACATATAGACCTTTCTGGAAAATTACTGGTAATTTTCCGGAAAGGTCTGTGTGTGTGAACAGGCCCTTTTTTGAAAATATCGGTAAATTCATTCCTAATCCACTATGTGAACGCAGAAGGAAGATTGCCGGAAAGATCGCGTTCATGTCTAGAACGCACTGACGTGAGACGTCTACATTAGGCAATCAGAACACAGATGCATTTACATCTGCGCTGTTTATGAGAATAAAAGTCTTTGAATATTTTTCCAGACACATTTAGCTGCTTGATGTTAGTCAGATCATGTTTCTATGTTCCGTCTTAATGCCAACTGTGTAAAACATTATCGATAAAATGCTTGATGATAAACCGATGTTTCCCAGATAGCATACGAATGTGGGCCACTTTAGGCAGTTATGCGGCTCTGGTGGCCCAGACAAAATGAATGTGAGCCTGAAGTGGCCCACCTGTGCAATGGCAAAGGCAAAGGGGGGGCCAAAGATTCAAATTCATACATGGGTCATTTAAGGCAAAGAATTGGCACTTATTGCAAAATGTAATCTGAATGTGAGCCTAATATGGCCCAAGTGGAAAATGGTAAATTTGGCCCAAATAATGGAGGACAAATGTAGGCCACAGTTGGTAAAAATGTGGCATAGTCATTTAAGGGTAATCTGGGTCTAAACCTAAAGTGGCTCACATGTGTAGGTGCAAATGTGACCCAGTTATCTTAATATCCACTTATGGCAAATATTTGGCACAGTCATCTCTGGCTAATGTGGCTGTGAGTCAAATGTGGCCCAGAGAAAATATGACAAATTTGGCCCAGTTTTTTTAAAACATATGTGGGCCACTTTTGGCAAATATTCGGCACAGTAATCTCTGGCTAATGCAGCCGTTAACCCATAGTGGCCCAGAGAATATATGGCAAATGTGGCTCAGTTATTTCAAAACATATGTGGACCACATAGACTAAAGTCACCATCATGGAGATCTTAATATAAATATTCTTTTGGGCTGCTGTAACTTTTAAGAACTTTGCATGAACAGTTTATTCATTACAGCTAACGAGCCAAGTAAAAAATAAATAAATCAATAAATTAATAAAATTAAGTCAGGCACAACATGTGATGAAATAATATAATTCACTGATGTTAACCAATGTTTAATCCATTATTAAAAGTAACATAATAACATGCTTGCACATGCCACAGAATTATGAAGGTTTATAAGCAAAAAATTTATATATGGTTTAATTTCTGCACACAGAGACATCAATAATCAGCGTATGAACCTCAACAACGGTGACAATTAACAAAATGAACAAAAGTCACAAACATCACAAACAGGATACTAGTAGCATCAATAAGCTGTATAATATCTTCATACTGCAATGCATGCTGGGATTTTTGTACTTTGCCAAACCCAGCAAGTGTAGGGTGTAGGCCAGATCTGGGCCAGAATAAAAGCAAACCGTGGCCCAGAATAGGGTCAGTTCTGGTTCATTCGGTTGAATTCTGGCTAATATGTGGTATTGCTATGGCTTAATTGTGGCCCAGATCTGGCAAACAGGAGTGGACCACCCAAGTGCCATCATTCCATGCAGTATGTGGGCCAGATGTAAGTGTCTGGTGTGGGCCAGATTTGAGTCACATGAATTTTGCTACAGAAGCTGGGTTGTTTACCTTCAAGCTTTGCTTGACGCACGTGCAAGTGAAGTGCAGGAGTGCTCCACTGAGGGCCAGCACACAAGCATATTATGAACATCTCGACATGAGAAAGTGTTCCTCCATATGTTTTCATTGAAGTTGTTCACAATACTTATCCATCCACAGAATTTGTAATGTTGTCAAAGGTGTAAACATTTAGCTGTGGATAGTGCTTCTGCCTTTGGAGGTCTCCGGTAAAAGCTGCATGAATGCTAAAGCTTTTAATAAAAGTGAAACCATCAAGCTGGATCCCTATTACGTTTACAAATACAATAACAGCCGTTTCTAGCCACTCATTTCTAGTTAATAATGTCATAATTTACTGGTATTTTGGAATGGATGTGTGAACGGTCTTCTCCAATAAAATTCTGGAACATCCTTGCTTGTGTGAACAGCACTTTTTTGAATTTACCAGAAAAGTCGTTCCGGTACTTTTCCAGATATTTACCGGTATCACTGTGTGAAAGGAGTTACTGGCTGTGTCTCATTTCAGATGCTGCGTTCAA
The DNA here is from genome assembly GCA_903798205.1 of Danio tinwini. Lineage (NCBI taxonomy): Eukaryota > Metazoa > Chordata > Actinopteri > Cypriniformes > Danionidae > Danio > Danio tinwini. The sequence continues at coordinate 690,555 of CAIGQZ010035027.1, forward strand.
AGGGCACTGCGTCATTGCGGCGTGACAAAGGCTGTCTCATTTAAAAAAAAATTTGAAGGCTCCTTCAAATGCAGCCTCAAAATGCATCCTTCGTTTCCCAGGTAATAAAGGACACAACTGGTGTCTAAAACCGCGTAATCTGACCCAATTTCTAATCACATGATCGGATCTGGACATCCCTAATATTAACCCAACATTTGGTTAAATATGGAATATAATAAAAATTTTGTTTTTTATTTGATTTTAACTGAAAAAAAGATTATCTAGTGGTTCGGTTTGTTTATATTTTACCAGGGTTAGGTTAATATAACCCAGCATTTTTTGTTGATTGTTAAAACTTATTTTTTAACATTTTTATAGGGTCCCTTTGTTTAATTAAAGGTCCCATTAAATTGAAGTTTTTTAGATGTTACTATTAGTATTATAAATTTTTAGGATATCTATAAGCTAATGTGCTCCAAAACAGTAACAAAATTTGCATTTAGAACAAATAAAACTGATATAAACATGTAAAGCTTGTAGTTTGTCACTTCTGTCCAAATGGATCAATGGTTTTATTCGTCACCTCACAGTATTCAATTCAGTTCAATTTCTCTTTAGCACTTTTTCAATGTAGATTGTGTCAAAGCAGCTTTGATGAGATCACATCATAACCAATCAAATGCTCTCTAGTATCTGACATGCCCCGCCCCCTTCAAGATGCTTCTCATTTGCTTTTCATTTGATGCACTTGAGCTCAACCACTCTCACTGGCAGAGCAAACAAAACACTATTGGCTGTTTTTTAAAAGTTTTTTTCACTTGAGATTGTCAAACATCGAACCAAAATACATATTTCAAAGCACTTCATATGACCTTTAATTTAATTGCTTTACTTTATGGTAAATGTTTCATACAAATCATACAAACATATTGTAAAAAAAAATATTGTATTAATGTGGTATACAATATGCAGTTGTCTAAAAAGATAAAACTCTCTAAAATCATGACACTTTTTAATGTTTTTTAATTGTTTTAATTTAAAGGTCTGAAACATATTTTTATTTAAATTTGGGATGATTATGTTTTGTAATCTTTTAAATCTACTATTTACTCAATCACAAGACGTCAAATAGGAAATCTATAGAATGCTTTTTATATATATATTTTTCATAATGTTAAAAATGGCAAATGCTTGTATGAAAAAATGTAAGAACAATCAAACATCAACTTGAACCGCACCAACTTAGTCACATAAAAACAACAGGATAGAAAATAAAGTAAATTTAGAAGAATGATTTATCAGAAGTTTTTGGTGTCATTTTGAAATAAATCAGAGCAAATTTCATTTTGTGTTTGAAACCGCTTCCTGGTAAACACCTTTGAAATCCCATTAGTCTATGACAATGATGCAATAGGTGGGTGTGGCTTTGAGGCTCCACATTGTTTGGCATGAAAAACCTCTCCAGTACATTTCCTCTGTTTAGTCTTTCGAAATCAAACATCCAAGAGTAATCAACAGTGAAAACCAAGATAAATTAACAATGAAGAGCTGCTTTACAGTAAAAAAGAAAAAAAAACATAAATAAATGTAGGTATAATTCTATTTGAAAGCAATACTGGCACTGTTTTGTCCTGGTTAATGCTACTTCCTTTAAATCAACATACTGAATGGACAAGCTTGTCCAAAACTCCACACTACTATAATCAGATACTTTCTTAACTTCTGTTTTCTCACTGCTGTAATTTTAATTGTATGTTTATTTTGTTATTGAGAGGAAACTGCACAGCATATATTTATATATTCATCTAACACTGCTCTAGTACTGTATATAAGCATATCCATGCTGAGGTATTTCAAACAACTTCTTATTCCTAAAAGAAGAACAAAAACTACTGTAAATCATGGCTATGCACGTCCCTCCAAATATTTGGATTAGAAGTAAATCAGTGTTTCACTTTCCAATTATTGAAGCTAAACCTTTTGATATTTACATTGCAAGATCTCGAATATCTGGTTACATGCTTGAAATCTAAGCAAACAATCACGCAGCAGGATCTTTCACCCTGTGAACTACCTATTTTATTATCACAGCCTTGCTTTTTCCATACACACCCTGTAAGATAAAGCTCCTGTGAGATGTTCTGGGCCTGTATGATTTTTTTTTTCTTTTTTCAGATAGGTACATGGGAGATGGGAGCAGATTAACTTGGAGAGGTTGTGTCTGCATCGGCGTATCAAGTTGTTCCGCTCTAGGAGTTTCTTACAGCGCTGAAAAAAGAAGCGAGGTGAGAAGAGCATCAAGGAACACTGCAACACTGCAGAGAAGAAAAGGACAAATACTGGAGAAGAAAACACAGGCACATTCGCCTCAGCGTGTGGTGAGTGCGTGGGTAGTCAGATGTGCATATGCTTCGGGGGGAAAGTGCTCTGAATATTTGACTTGTGTTGCGATAGCATTACAGGAGTTTTGCAAGTATGTTTTTGTTGGAAGGTTGTGGTCATGACTTGAGATTTTTCTTTAAGTGTGTGCGTGTGTGAGAGAAAGTGTTCAGATTGGGTGATCAGATTGTGTACTCAAGACAATACTCTGATTAGTCATATTAGTCAAACACAAATGGAATGAAGATGTGGAGTTTTCCAATTTTAGTCCCATTATTGAGATTCAGTATAGACATGTACACGCTTTAAAGTGGAAGTGAAGCAGTCAGTCAAGTTTACATCATCTTGTAAATTGATTCCCACTTTATTGAATATGAATATGAGCAATATCAGGCTTGTAGCAGTGTGATGTGGCTGTATTTTGGCACTGGTGGGAAGCGTGCGTTGGCATGAGGCCACAAGCCGAGAGCCTTAGTGTCCCACCAGTGATGATATACAGCCATATCGCACTGCTACAGGTGTGATATTGCGTTTATACAATAGTTCGACGGCATAATCATGTGTTTAAAAAAGTGTATCAATAAGAAAATCAGTCATGGAAAGCGTAAAAACTCTTTTGTATGAGGAACTGCTTTCTTCCGCCATTTCTTCACTTCTACAGCTGACGTCAGAACAGCAGAAACCATTGCTCATTCACAAACGTCACTTAAGAGCTAGTATTTGAATGATTCTCTAGCGTAATGTCTAAAGTGATGACAAAACAGGTCATTTTGCTCACATTTTAAGATTATAAGGCTGAACGGCATAAAATGCCATCAGTCTACAGAGATTTCCCAGTATTTCTCTGTTGCAATCAGGAGATCACAATAATTAACCCCGAAAAAGCCAAAGCAGCGCAATCACTACCAGATTACTGTTGTGTTTGCGATAAGGAAAAACGCTAAACATATGCAGGCATTTCTTCTTTCCTTCTTTTTACAGAACTAGTCTGCAGAAAAGAAAAAAGGATTAACTCATTAGAAACAAACAGATGGGCAACCAAAAGGTAACTCAGGATTTAACAAAGTGTGGCCAACACAAAATACATACATTCCTGATAGCTGAGTCCCATCTCACAATCAATACACTACAATTATATGGTATAAATACAGCACTGAAACATACAAAAGAGAGAGAGATTGACTTAGAATGTCACTTACCAGTTTAATAATGATTTGATCAGCTGTAGTTCGAAATTACCATGTTTTCTCTTCTTATTATGCGGTCTCTTTCGACATCTTGTGGATAGACAATGTCAACTGTCTTTGCTCCTCTCAATGGCACGCTGTCTGTAAAAAGCGTTTTATACGCTACTATAAAATGTACATCAGCATAAACACGAACAAGTAACACATTTAAACAGCTTAAAGTCAGCATGAAACAAAGTTTGGAAAAATCTTATTTCCAATTCGTGACGTACATCTGATTGAAAGGGTTTCTGAAATGAGAAAAAAAATGTAGGGTGGTGCATGATTTAGGGAAATGATTGGATCGTTGGCTCAATGTGTGTTGCTAACAAAATGGAGGAAGACTGACGAATGGACGTCTGCAAGAAAGAATGAAAATGAGACCTGTACTGATAGCCCTGTCATAAAGGTATTTCATGTGACCATATGTCATTTTAAAGGGGAGTGGGAAGGTTATGATATTTGATGAAAGATTATAAGGACAAATAAAATTTTACAAAGTAATGAAGTGCAGATACATCGTTTATAAAAAGCACTACTATATAAATATAAAAATAAGAAGAGTGCATTTTGATTCCATGCTGACTTTAATAATAATGATATTGTCATTCAAAATAAGGAAAGTAAATTGATTATTGATGTCCATGTAAATATACCCCATGAACAGGATTTAAAGTACTGTTGGTTTAAAGTACACGTTGTGACACACTGGACTGAACAGCCACTAAACCCACACATACAGACAGTGCTAGTCCAGCTTCTTATCAGATGAGACTTTGATGGGTTAATTTGATCAGACCTTGAGGATTACAGACTTGAATCCTCTAGTTTGGCGCAGTCTGGCCAATTTGGACGCTGCTTTCAAACATCAATCTAAAATGAGCGCAGTTGGGGTCCAAAGGTAAAACATGCCAACATTCGCACATGTGCACATTCACACGGCGTTTGCTGCAGTTGCGATCTGAGACACATCTGCTGCAGTTGCGTGTTGCAGCACTGCATCATTAAGCTGGTTAGAGAGACATTTGGCTAATTGTCTTCATCTCCGCTGCTTGCTGTTTCTTTGCCCTCATTTCCTTTTTTAAACGCCTCTTTCTAAGCATCCAGGTTTGTTTGGCCTGCATTGCCAGCTAGCCCCTGCTGGCAGATGTTGTAGTTACACAATTTTGGGGGTCAAATCGGATCTTTCTCTTTTGATGGCCATACAAATGTAACAGTAGTTTGACTGTATGTGTTTTTGCAAATTTTCAGTTGTTTATTATGTAACTTTTTTCATTTTATATATATATATATATATATATATATATATATATACATACAGTTGAAGTCAGAATTATTAGCCCCCCTATTTATTTTTTTCTCCTTTTTGTGTTTAAAGGAGAAAAGATTTTTTCAACACATTTCTAAACATAATAGTTTTAATAACTCATTTCTAATAATTAATTTATTTTATCTTTGCCGAGATGACAGTAAATAATATTTGACTAGATATTTTTCAAGACACTTCTATACAGCTTAAAGTGACATTTAAAGGCTTAACTAGGTTAATTAGGTTAACTAGGCAGGTTAGGGTAATTAGACAAGTTGTTGTATAATGATGGTTTGTTCTGTAGACTATCAAAAAAATATAGCTGAAAGGGGCTAATCATTTTGACCGTAAAATGTTTTTAAAAAATTAAAAACTGCTTTTATTCTAGCCGAAATAAAACAAATAAGACTTTCTTCCTTGCTCTGTTAAACATTATTTAGGAAATATTAAAAAAAAAAAAATAAATAATAGGGGGGCTAATAATTCTGACTTCAACTGTATGTATATATATATAT
>CAIGQZ010035027.1:708657-722228 GCA_903798205.1 Danio tinwini
TTTTTTTTTTTTTTTTGCTTGTCAGTATCAAATTATCTTAGGCAGCCATTATTTGAGGAATTAATTGGAAAGTGAAAAGGCGGATATATGCAGAATGCTTCAAAGTGTTAATGTTTTATGCTTTCAAAGAAACACCTTGTAAGGTCAAACTTAATTGTAAAACTTCAAACCTCGCTTAAAGATGTAATCATTTCAAAAATTGCTTCACCCAAAAATGAACAATCTGCTGATCAATGCTCATATACAGAGCTAATCAAATGGTATAAATAGAGATACAATATTTGATGAGCTTTGTTTATATGTATCGATACATGATTGTAAATAATAAAAGCTTAAATGAACTCATCCAGGGTCGTTCTGAATGGTTGTAGTAAGGAAATTTACTTTTTTTTTTCTTGAAGACTTTTTACAGTAATATTTTTAAAGAGATATATCACGTTTTTGGGTCCTTTTTGGTATGACATTATCGCTTTTTCCAAATACCTCACTTGTCTTTGAGACTGGATTTTGACTGAAAAATCCCCTTGTTCATCGGATAAATGTTTATGGAACACCCTCTGCCGCATGGTGTTGCCATATGCACCATGATATTCTTGTTCATTTCCCTGCCACTGTTTCTTTAAGACAGACGTTCTAATTTTTTTTATTGAAAAGAGAAGACCGTAGCCAATGATGTGCTTTGGTTTAGTCACATGACGTGTAGTGTTTTTCTATGGCGCAATATCTGGCAGACTGGCGTTTATTGTGAGTAGTTGCTGAATGCAAATGAAAACGTCAATAAAAACAAAGGATCAACTCATGTCAGATCCACAAAAAAGCAAAGACATAACCTCCAGTAAGTTATGATGACATATTCACAACTCAAAAAAGTTTTTATCAAATTAGTTTTTTTGTAAATTTATCAAATATATGTGTAACACTGATGGCAACACTGTGCAATAGTGGAATACGAGATATTGCAATAGGTTAGCTAGCTAGCAAGGTCAGCTGTGATCTTTTAAGTTGTAACAATAACAACATTAATGCTAGTAATACAATGTTGATTAGTTATATTAATGGCATTTGCATTATGGATAAAATCTTGTTTTAATGGCAATACTACTTTAGATTAGATATAAATACAGGGAACAGTGTATTAGCGAGGAGCACCATGCTCTACTGTAAGTGAAAGAAGTAAAGGACAGAACTTGCTCTTCCTGCAGATGAAAGTGAGAATGAGATGGGTTTTAGTGACCATGAGAATTGGACATTTGATAAGAGCAGTGATGGAGACAAATCAAGTAAGTTAGCTCAGATAAGACAGAGGTAGTATAGTACAGAGTATAATATAAACATTGTTAGCTAGTAGCTACATTATTCAGATGCATCTGGATATATTAGACTTGTTATTTATTTGTTATAATATTAACTGGAGAAAATATTTATATTTGCTGTATGTTGTATGCATGATAATGCAATATTACGATTGTTTTCAATTATATTTAGCAAAAAAGAATGGAATAAATGAAAGCGGTTGCAATATGAGTTGTTGAAGAGTATGATTAAGGTGTCATTTGTAAGGTCTGTGTTAAAGCTTATACTAATACTGCAATAAATTAAATAATTTCAAACAACAAAATTATTAGTTAGATCCACTGTTGGACGTTGCTATATGGCAACATATCATAAAGTACACTTAAAAAATTCTCTATTTTTTTACAGCACGTTAAGCCAATCTAAGAGATCTTATCATAATGTGTGCAGTAGAGGGTTAAATTATAAACATGTTTTTAAAATGGTAATGAATTTTAGATTGATGATTGATGTTTTTTTTTTCTTCATTTTATAGAATGGCTGATAAAGTGCTTTGTGATAATGTTTCATTTTTGACATCAAAATTACTTTATCACATTACTAAATTAGAAAAGTAAAGTTCATAGACATACTTTATGGTGGCTTGAAAAGCCTAGTGTGAAGGTTTGTAGTAGTTTAAAAGTTTAAATAATTGTTAAAAAACAATAATTTAATCTTATAACAATTGTATTATTTAAATTGTTTAAAAAATAGTTTTTAAGAAGTTTGAAAGAACTGGCATAGATAGATCACTACATATATGTTAGCATGTTTTTAGTATGCATTGGCATGTTTCTTGGTAGGCGGCTGCTATGGGGTTCAGAGAAGTTGCTAAGGTGTTGCTAAGTGGTTGCTATGGTGTTCTGAATGGTTGCTAAGGCGCTGCTAGATTATTTTGACTGGTTGTTAAGCTGTTGCTAGGCGGTAGCTAAGGTGTTCTGAGTGGTTGCTAGGTGGTTGCTATGGTGTTCTAAATGGTTGCTAGGGTTTATTGTCTGGTTGTTAAGGTGTTGCTAGGCGGTTGCTAAGGTGTTCTGAGTGGTTGCTAGGTGGCTGCTATGGTGTTGCTAGGCGGTTGCAAGTTGTTGCTATGCAGTTGCTAGGGTGTTCTGAGTAGTTGCTAATCCATTGCTAGGGTGTTTTATGTGGTTGCTAAGATGTTGCTAGGTGGTGCTATGGTGTTCTGAATGGTTGCTAAGGTGTTGCTAGGCAGTTTTCAATATGTTCTAGGTCGTTGCTAATGTGTTGCTAGGTGGATACTACGGTGTTCTGAGTGATTGGTATGCAGTTGCTAAGACGTTGCTAGGTGATTGCTAAGGTGTTGCTACGTGGTTGCTTGGCAGTTGCTAAGGTGTTGCTAGGTGGTTGCTAGGTGTTCTGATTGACTGCTAGGCAGTTGCTAAGGCATTGCTAGGTGATTGCTAAGGTGTTGCTAGGTGGTTGCTAAGGTGTTACACATTCCCATATGAGAGCTGTGCGTGTCGGACTGTTCATCAAGGATCTCGCGCTGGATCTAATCTCACTAATTTGTTATACATGATATTTAATTCATCTTGTTGTCTATATCTAACGACATAATCCCGACTTTGGTCTTTTGAATCTGTTACTTTTTCTCAGGTAACGTGTTTTGGCTGAGCGCAAAGATAAGTTAAATTAATATCTTAATTAATGTAACTGCGGACACCGATTCTGCACATCTGACTGATTGCTTGCCTTTATTTTCTCTATTGTATAAACTTATTGTGCGTTATACTTTTATAATGGTCATTATTAAACTGATATTCAATGTAAGAGAGGGTCTGTTTCGTATTTTCAATAAAAATGAAAGGAGGCAGTAATGTTATAGGCTCCATTTTGTTATAAATATGCATGAAGATGACGGTCATATTATGCAGCTACACGACGCCTCAACATTTTTGATGTCTGTTATGTTGCTAATATCAAAATGAAAATAGGCAGTTCCTCACATCATGTTTTCATTTTATTGTCAAGATAGTGAAACAGTGTAGCCAGGGTGATGTGAATGACTTTATTAAGTACACACTTGAGTTTGTTTTCCATATCAAACTTGCAAAGTCTGAACTTACAAGGAGAGAATGCAGGACTGAACTGTGTGTAGGCTGCTTAATATTGAGGAAAAGCCCCAATCAGACAGTCGAATGTCTGCAGAGCTGGCTCTGTTTTCAGATGTCTCTGTTTTCCCCCATCTACACTGAAACGGAGCAGCAGCGTTTTAGAATGAAAACGGCCTCTTCAGCGTTTCCAAAACGCTCCGTTTTTGGGGCTCGAAAACTCCGGCGTAGTGTAGACAGATGGCGTAACCGTAGCAAAACTTTTTAAAATTAAAACGTATTAGTGTAAACGGGGCCTATGACAGTGTGGTGCTACGTTATGAGTTCAAAAAGTTTGGTCCAATGTTAGGTAGGACTTTTCCAAATTTTCCAGGTCAATCTTTGGAAAACTGTCAGTCAGATTAGTTGGAAAAGATATAACCCGAGTTAGACCAGTATAAAGGTCTGGAGTATGTTTGGTGTCTGTAGTTTGAATGGTCTAGGAGGAGATGCATATATAAATTAGTCTCAGAAGAAGAAGAAGAAGAAGAAGACAAATTTTAAAGGTGCTGTATGTAAGTTTTTGTCTCTTTTAAAGCATAAAAATACCATAATATGTTTGCAGATATTTAAGAAACATCCCAAGTGAACATTCTTGTTTAACTGAAAAACAATGCTAAAGTCAGATATTTTGTTTGAAAATGGTTTTTGCGTGCCGGAATGCTGTCTTTGTTTAGGTAAATTTAACCTGCGCAATGCCAGTTTAGCCAATTATATTTCAGCACCCCGGGTTGCCTTGTGGGAAAACAGCGTATTTCATTCATGCTCTGAAAGCATGCGTCCATGACCAAAAATGCGACCTTTGGTGGACAGTATGTCAAAATGACACAGATTTAGTTCGACATGAGGTTATTAATTACCAAATGATATAATTATTATGAACGTAAACATTAGGTGAGCAGGTTACATTGTAACCGCGTGTCCTAACAACACCCCTCATGACGAGATATGCAGTGATGAGCAATTTGGCTGTTTGCACCAGACGAAACATGACAGAAATTTAAATACAGCCTTTCAGAAGCACAAAATATGCACTTACTCACAAAATGGTAAGGTTTAGAACCTATTTAATGTTATGTTTAATGTTAACCCTCTTTATTTAATAAGTTAACCCTCATTAACATCATTAAATCACTTAATCACTCATATGTGTTTAGTTCTAAAGTTTAATTTCAAACGGTTTATTGTATTTTCAAGATCTGAAGTGAACTATCTGCTTCTGCTTTCAGTATATAGCAATAAATGTCATCTAAAATGGCATTTAAACTCACATTGTTAGCATTTAGCACTGAATAAAGACACAAAGTTTACCTGAGGTGATCATTGTCATAGGTTTTACATGTTCAGCTGTGAGAAATAGAAGCAGTTTCTAATATATCAATACAAGGTATTGATTAGAACCAAAACTCCTTTTAATATGGAAAACATTCCCTCTATCGCGTGCCATTGCTTTTATTTAGAACACGCATTAAATCACTCGCTCCTGTACTCAATCTGGCAACCCGCGTTTACGTTTGTTTTAATCCAGAAGTGCAATACCTAGTTCAACCACTGGGTGTCAAACTTACATACTGCACGTTTAAGTTTATGTAGTGCAACAGTTTGTCAGCTTTCTTAAGTCACCAAAATTACATAGCACTGTAAATTATATCTATAATTATATATATAGTATTAAAAGATGCACATATTTTTTTTTTTACTTTATAAGTTCTTTGTTTTCTACTGGTTCATTCTGAGACAATATTAGCACATAATCTGCCCCCCCCCTCTGTGCGCATGAATAATGAACAAAGTTAATAACATTAATTTATCCCATTCATTCTACCAAGTGGCAGTAGATTAAGTTCCAGGCATTCATCGCAGGAGGAGTTTTCATGTCTTTGTCCTTCCTTTCTTAATTAAACCTGTCTTTAACATGAAGGCCTTTTTATTTCTCACTCATGCATGGAAGCGCTTCAAGTCAAACAAAAGAGTGGGATTGAAGACAAATCATTTTGTCCCTGGTTCAGCCTGCATGACACCAGCTCGCAGCATTCTGACCGCATACAGCATGTGTCAGGCCTTAAGAGAGATTGTGCGCTCTATGCAGATAAGAACTTGATCTTATCAAAGCCAATCAGTTTTAGGCACAGGAGATCACAGCCAATTAAGTTGACATGCACAAAGAGTTGACGTAGAGTTCAGGAGCTTGCTTCATGGTACAGTGTAGACAAAACTGATTTATTCTTAACTCTTTTTTCTAACATTCATATTATGTTAAAATACCAGTATGATGTTTAATGCTGGAAGTTTAGTAATGACCTAAAAAAATAAAAACATTATAGCATTGATACATTTTCGCATGTTATAAAATTATAAGTATATTATATTTTAATAAATTTTTTGCAGCAAACTGTAAAAATCACACAGTATTTTGTGGTTCACAAGTGTTTTTTGTTTATTTGTGATTGTGAATTGCATTATGGGACCTTGATCTCTTCTCTGTAGACTTTTGATGTTGAAAATTTAAACTTTACAGTTTACCAAAGTTAATTTTATTGATATTTGAGGGGTTTGAAATAATTTAATGTATAAGAAATACTGTATAAAGAAATAAGTCTGTAAAATAACACAAAATGTACTGGCAGTTTATTACAAGGTTTTTGTACCTTAGCACACAATACCAACCCACACCATATAACACTTTAAACTATTAACAATGTTATTAACAGTTGCTTTTTCAAGCTTTTTACAGTTAAAAGTTGTTGGAAGAAAGATCAAGGTCCCACAATGCATTTTTAAAGCATAAATAAATGAGAAAAAAAAAATAAAACACAAAAACTGCTAATTCACAGATATTTTTTGCCGTGCACTTAAGCTGTAATAATATAGCAGGGGGCTAACAACATTAAAGTCTTGGTTTTTAATCCTAGCAAAATTATTCTCCTTAAGCTAATTAATATGTGTGCCATTAACACAGTGTCCTTTTATTTGGATAAATGTGACCCTGGAAAACAAGACCAGTGAGATTTGTGCATCACCAGAGTTTTAATTGATGTTTGCTTTGTTAGGAAAGGACATTATATGGCCAAGATACAATAATTTAAAAAATCTGGAATCTAAGAAAAAATACTGACTAAATCACCTTTAAAGTTGTATAAGTTAAGCACATTGCATATTACTTAATAAATGATATGTTTATATACTGAATAACTTCATGAAATATCATATTTAGTTAATATTTTAAGAGCTTTTTTTGGCATTACAAAAATTTGACCCATAAAATTTAGGCCTATTTTTGGTTATTTCAAAAAATACACCCCTGCATCAAAAGAATGGTTTTGTGGTCCAAGGTCACAAATGTGTGTCAACTGCATAACTGTAAAATAGGGTTGTTTAGAACCTGAGGTTCTACTCTACCTTTCTTCAAGCAGGATTCAAACCTTAGTTTGTGAGTGGTAGGCAAGCACACAAACATAGATGCCATATAGACCACTGCCTTCAGCATCAGTCAGTTGTGCACCTATTGAAGCTTGGAGATTACTGTTTACTCACACAGTTCCTTCTATATAGTCTCCCTTACACTTACCCCATTTAACTTCACTTCTATCCAGTTCACGGCACAAGTGTGGGTTCATTCTATCCCTGCTCCAAGCAGGATTTTTAATCGACATGGGAGGCTGAAACACTAATAAGGATGCTAAAGACTGCAGCCTCTAGTGCATCTCTCGGGGCTAGAGGAGTGAGATTTACTAAAAGTTTCAAACAGGGGTGCGTTTCCCAAACAACTACGTAACTCGTGGCTGAACTATTATAGTACGAAGCATCGGTTGGGAAAAGAACGATGTAGTATTTCCCAAAAACCGTAGTTTCTCTGTCGCACATCCATCGTTTGAACCACATTAGTTATTACCTAAAACGCCCATAATGATGTTTTTAATGTGATGGAGTAACAACTTGTTTAGAGAAGAACCCAATAATTTCTTTGTGCAAATTATATTGTTTTATACAAACACACATTTAAAAAAATCCAATATTAGCTTTGCTAAAAACATGCACTCGCTTTCCATAATAATTGAAATATATGTACATTTCCTTTACAAATAGTATTGAGAATATTACATATTTTATTCTAAAACATAAAATTACTTACAAAAGCTAACACATATTCTAGTATCATATATAAATCATATAAATAAATAAATAATGAGGCTATTTTTATAAAAAATTAAATGTAATATTTATTATTTATTAGGAAATGAAAAAAAATTATAATAAGATTAATGATGATAATACTTATTATTATTATTATTATTATTATTATTATTATTATTATTATTATTATTATTATTATTAAGTTAGATATTGTTTATTTTATATTTTTTAAGTCTAATTTTAAAATTTGACACATGCAAACCAAAGTTCTAACCAACAGGCCCATGCCATATACAGTACAGATACTTAATAAATAATCCACTATAAATTAAAAGTATTAACGTATGCTATGTTTTTTGTTTTCACAAGCTTTGTAGACGTAACATAAATTCTGCTTTTAAATGATAGGTCCCCTATAGCTTTCATCATGAGGCTGTGTTCAAAATGACATCAATGTTTTCAAAGTGCACTGCGAAGGGAGCACAATTGTAAATGTGAATATCACTAAAACTGAACTGTAAAAATACTTTGAAAGCAAATGACACCTAAGAGAGATGACTTTAATGCTTTTTTTATTTTTAATCATTCCAAGTTTAAATGTTAGAATGTTATAAATGAATAGGGCATAGGGGGGATAAGTGGGAATAGAACACAACCAGAAACTATGTTTCTAACTACAGCTTCAGAGGTGTAGTTGCAAGTGCACAAGTTTGTTCGTTCGAACGATGGATTAGGAAAATGGCAAATCAACGAACTTTGTAATGATGGAACTTGTGACCTTAGTTGGCTAACGATGGTTTTAGGAAACTATGACTTTTACTATGACTTATAGTTATGTTTTTAAATTAAGTGCCCTCTAATGGATGTAAAAGTAATGACACAGTTATCTTCCGTGTGTTGTCATGAAATTATGTATGGCCCACATAAACAATCAAAATGGCAAATAATTATATTGGCGCTCCCTTACTTGCTTTTATTCCTATTTCAAGTAAACAAAACTACTATTTAAATTTACGTATTTGCTAGAGGCCTTTGGAAGATGATTTAAAGTTAATTTAAGTACAAGTGCAAGTATTACCAATGCTTTTGTTTTCAGGGATCAAACCCATGATGATGAGCTAATTGAAATTAATTTTAGCACTGATTAAAGCACACAGTGCATTACTTCTTGTTTGTGGGAAGGGCGCTTTTTTAGAAAAAAGTAATATTTTTGAAATATAGGTTTGGAGGACATCGATGTTCTTTTTTAACTGGACTCTGTTATATGTAGCTTTAAACCTTTCTCCCATTCATGTCAAAGGACCTATGTAATTATTTCAATTTTACCCTTTTAGGGCCCAGACACATCAAACCAGTGGTTGTCCATGTGACGATGTTGGGCCATTGGAGAGCATCTGTCAGCCTAGTGTGTTTGGTGTGTTCCACGTGTCACCTCTCCTCATGCACCATCGGGCCATCAGTGAGAAAGAGCACTCTCATTGGTTGTTTAGCTACAAATCTGAGCAATTACAATTTAGACTAATTCTACCTGTGAGTAGGGAAACATGAATCTTCTCACACAGGCGCAGCGTGTACATTCTAGTTCCAGTAAGTTGTTGTCCATTTGGTGTGTCAGGTTTGTTGGCACAAACAGGACCAGGTGCAGTTGATGCGAGGTGGCAACACAGTCAGTTTTCATTGACATCAGCTTAGTATGTCCTAGGATTCACAGTTCTCCAAGCAGGATTATATTGGGAGGTGATCTCAGCCTTTAGGATCTGGGCTAAACCACTGTAACTCACCCCATTCAGACCAGGATTTAAATCAGCATGGGACATACAGTATTAACAATTGGGAGGTATTGTGAGGTAACAGTATTAAGTTTTACCAGCATAATCCTAACTACAATCACCCCCTATATATTACACCCATCCAAGTGACGGCACCATTCGGGGCTTTTGCAGCTGCTGGTTATAGGAATTCCAATATAGGAGCTAGCCACCAGGCTGAGCCCCCAAAAACTAAAATGTACCTTATTGCCATTTTTGTAGCACTCTATTTTGAAATACGGGCTAATTTAGTTCCGATATAATTTCTATAAGTAAATTTGCTGTCAATTCCTGTGCTGCAAGCATAACAAAAAAAACAGGTACTCCTGCCAATAGTTTAAGAAACGATGAAGTTATGAATGCCCCTATTATAATTCCACCAGTTCTACTTTGTTCAGTCAGAAAGGGTTTTAAACAAGCATTTTCAGCATTACAAACGTTTACTTGGTTTCGTTACTTTTGTGTTTGTCCTTATGCTCTGATTTGACTCTTGTTGATGGCCTGATATTGTCCAATGGCCAAGTGTCATATTATGTGTTTCAGCCCTAACAGTCAGTGTCAGTTACTACATTTACATGGACATCAGTAATCAGATTTTTATTACGATTAAGACAATACTCTGATTAAAGGGTCACAAAACACCAAAACACATTTTTTTAACTGTTGACAGTCATGTATGTATCCCATGTTGCTATAAACACTATTGAAAATTGGTTGTTTTTGTGTTATTTTGAGCAAATGCGTTCTTCCGGTTTGAAACAAATTTTTGAAGCTGCATCACGGCGATTAGATACTTGTGTGTATTCCAGAGTAGAGACTGGATGTCTGTACCTGTGAGTACATTGAGAGGTCTCCTAATGTGCAGCATTAATTCATTAGAATGACTTGGTTCAAACCAATCAGCGTGCTCTATTGTGTATGAGGTTCATTAATATGCATGATAGCTTCGAAGCCAAAACAAGTGAAAGAACAAAAATTTAAAGACATGGGTCGTCAGTGTTGCGTTTATTAATGTGCTTTTGTTTTCATTTGACCGAAATGAGATTGCAGCTGGACTCACGTGTGGATTACAGTGCAAGCGACACGCGACAGAAATGCGTTTGTAAGGAAAAAATTTTTTACCCAAGAGATTTTTTGCATCTGGAAATGATGAAATCCAGATTTGCCGCTTGTCTCCTTTTAAAAAAAGACACGGCACCAGTTTGTGTTGATTTTCCTGTCTCTACAGATTTGATAAGTGTGTGCGATTAGTGCCCTTTGTTCATTCAGATGGCAATGTTAGTTTGTATCATCAGCAGCTGCTCTTTCAGTTTTTAAAGACATACCTTCGTCAAAATGATTTAGTTACTAAGTTTACAGTATGTTAATATCACTGCAATATTATAGTACGATATTATAGACTGAAGATTCGCTGTGAATGCTGCTCTCTAAATGTAAACATGTAAACACCGCAATCAAATTATCACCGTAGTGTGGGATTTTCGCCGCATTTTGCGACAGCATAGTCTATACACACACAGCTTAATGACGCTACCTACCGAATGCATCAAGTTACTGAGAAATGCGGAGGATTTTTTTTTTCTTCCATTCACCGTGTGGTATCAAACATTCCATTAAAACTCCACTCTCCAGCAGTTCCTCGCATACAATATGTTGTGTGTCATGGGTAGCATGCATGAAATATTCTTGAATGAAAGTGAAAGTGCCAAACTGCAGTTAAAGTCTACAAATTAATAATTTGGCAAATAATTTGATTACTGGTTAGCTCTGACTGTGGGCTAATGTATATGTTGCGTGTTGTTTTTGAACTCAAATAAGGACTTAATGTATGCTGTGTGTAGTTTATCTGTAAGTGGTAACATATCGGAGACTGTAAGGGTCTGTATGTGTTCATATACGTTGCATTTATTTATTTATTTTATATAATTGCAGACGTTACAGTAGGCATTGATCTGCAGTTATAATCAAATCATATTCATAGAAATGTTAGTAATAAACATTTACAAACAAGTATTAATATGTTTAAAGCATCTGTTTTGTTAGAAGAGCTTCTCATATAATGTGAACGAACTGTACAGCTTTACTGTAGACATTTATTCGAGCGAGAATGACGTCAACTGAAACTCTCTGTAGTACACCACGCCCACCAAAAGGGTACCCTTTGTAGTGGAAACGCAAGCCTGATAAAGGTGACCCGTACCGACCTGAACCGTACCGTACTGTACCACTCAGTGGAAACGAGCCATAAGGGTTTACCATGTAAACAGCAAATTTTAAATAATTGAATCCTGTTAAGGACATAAACTAAACAGAAATCAAAATAAGACATGTGTAGTATGCCAATTTTAGTCTCATTATTGAAGTGCAGTACACATATGTAAACACCGCAATTAAACTATTACCATCGTGTAGGATTTTTGCCACATTTTAGGACAGGATAGTCTATACCAGGGATGGGCAAAGTTGATCCTGGAGGGCCGGTGTCTCTGCATAGTTTTGCTCCAATCCTAATCAAATACACCTGCCTGTAGTTTTCTAGTGATCTTGAAGACACTGATTAGTGCGTTCAGGTGTGTTTGATTAGTGTTGGAGCAAAACTCTGCAAGGACACCGGCCCTCCAGGATCAACTTTGCCCATCCCTGGTCTATACACATGGCTGTTTGACACTATTCTCTGCACCTACTGAGTCAGTAAAAGACCACAGACACCTGCATCATGAAATGTGGAGGGTTTTTTTCCCTTACTGCATGCAGTATCAAATTCCATTAAAACAACACTCCTCAAGCAGGTCATACTCGCATCCAATATCTTGTTTGTCTCATTTGTTGGAATGAAATGTTCCTGAATGAAAGTGAAAGTGCAGAACTGCAGTTAAAGTCGACAAATTAAAAATGAAACACCTGAAATTACATTTATATAACGAAATAACGAAATGACGTTAATTGATCTATGTGCTATAACATGTAAAACGGGATCATGAAAGAAACCTTCAAAAAGCAACTCATGTTAACATCTTAAACACATCATTGTCTTATTCAGATTAAGGCAAATAATTGGATTACTGATGTCCATGTAAATGTAGTCAGTGCGTCTTTTGAGGCCAGGTGAATGAGGTTTACTCACACAGGTATTACTAGCTGTCCTGTTGGCATAACAAAATCGATCTTTTTAAGTCTGTGCAGCTGTTTTTGACCATGAAGTGGTCACACTTTGAATCTTGACCCATTAAAATAAAACTATTTAACTTTGTCCACATTCATTAGCCTAAATGAGATGTCATTAGATGTTAAAAAGATGCATTTTTTGCCACTTAGTTTTGTGTTACGATCTAGGGGCTTTAAAATGGTGATGCTGCTGGTGAATCTGTACTTTGGTGTAAAATGTATTTCTTGTAAACACACTCACTTACTCAGCTTACGCAATTCCAAACGCATTCATATGCACAAAGAAATAAGGAGCTAATCTTATTTTGAGGCTGAAGAATGAATTGAAATGAAGCATGATTCTTTCACACATTCTCGAGAGGCTGCGTGTGTGAGAGCGCTTCACAGTTCTCTACAGTTAATTTATCAGACTTTCTCTCAGCTCGGCGTAACGCTCTGGCATGTGGTTGCTATGGAATTAGTGGAACAAAGCAAGCCGTTCTAAAGCCTGATTACCCTATTTTGAATTATTAAGACACAAGAGGACACACACTCACACATATACACACTAGATGACGAGATACTGTATCTGCCGCTTTTGTTCCTCTTGTGTCCTCTCTCCTTTTTTCATTTGTAACATTCTAAAATGTTAGCCTGGCACATGTGAAGACGGGGGGAAATGTGATTATGTTTATGATAAAATACTGCCTAGTCCGATTTACTGAAAATACTGTACAGTGTTTTACTCAGTGACCATTTAAAGCTGATAAACAATACAAAGTCCAATACAAATGGATTATAACAGAATATATACAGTGTAGTCTGTGAGCGTACTTGACAGCAGTTAACAGTTGTACTTGACTAACTTGTGTGAAACACTCACGCAAAAATGTAAGTCCATTAAACCTACAACAGCTATGTATGTTAAGTGATTTATTAAAACACTGTACTATATTAAAGAAGAGCCATGTTAACTGTTTTAGAATAAAACAATGTGTTGTAAGGTTCGTTTGTATGAGGGAAGAAGAAGACAGGGTCGGCG
>CAIGQZ010035027.1:730708-742902 GCA_903798205.1 Danio tinwini
TAAATAAATAAATAAATAAATAAATAAATAAATAAATAAATAAATAATGAGGCTATTTATTAAGAAATAAAATTTTATATTTATTCTTTATAAATATAAATTTTATATTATAAATCTTTAATAATAGTAATAATATTAATAATGATGATGATGATGATGATGATGATGATGATATTGATTAAGTAGGATATTGTTTATTTGTTTAAATTGTTTTGAAAAGTCTACTTTTTGATACATGCAAACCACTGCAAAAATCTGCTAACCAACAGGCCCATGTCATTTACAGTACAGATACTGAATAAATAACCTACTATAAATTAAAAGCATTCACAAGCTTTGGAGACGTAACATAAATTCTGTGTTTAAATAATAGGTCACCTATAGCTTTCCTCATGAGCCACGGCTGTGTTCAAAATGACATCAATGTTTTCAAAGTGCACTATATGAAGGCAACGCAGTTGTAAACATGAAGATCGATAAAACTGAACTGTAAAAATATTTTGAAAGCAAACTACACCTAAGAGTGATGACTTTAATGCTTTAAAAAATCATTTCAAGTTTAAATGTTCCAAATAAATAGGGCAAAGGGAGATAACTGGAACTATGTTTCTAACTACAGCTCCAGAGGTGTAGTTGCAAAGTGTACAAGTTTGCGACGCAGTTTGCGAATGTTCCTTGGAACGATGGCATTGGGAAACGACAAATCAATGAGCTAGGTTTGTAACGACAAAACTTGCGATCTTAGTTGGCTAACGATGGTTTTCGAAAATGCAGGATCTCCCACAATCAAGCCGTGGTCACACTGCACTTTTCACTCACCACATAGACTTCCATTCATTTGCACCTGAATGCTATAGACTGGAAACACTAGCTCGTGCGTCAAGTTTCGCATGTCGCTGCTTTGCAAATTTCAAATTCGGCAAACTCTGACCTGCAAAATTGCATAACATGACTGCGTGAGACCATTCAAAGATCAAACAAGACCTCTCTGGACAGAAATGTAAAATATGAACCAATCACTTACTTTTTTATCATCTAAGTCTAATCATCTTGTTTAATCCCGGCCCCTTTCGCCAAGCCTTACGACAGAATTTTGCATGCTCAAACTCTAGTGTGACCACAGCATTACAGTCACTCCAATCACTCCGATCACAATCACCTGAGTTTTGATTAACCCCACACCGGCTGTCATGTCAGCTCCATAAATACCTGCACTTCACTCCATTAAGTGTGTGGCCTCATTGATAGACAGAAAGACAAACTCTCTTATGGTCAGTACTATCCAGCTATACTATTAGTATACTATCGCGTTTCTCTGTTATCTCCAGTATTCCTCGTCTCTACTTCCTAGAGATTCCCTCCTTCTCGTCTGGTGTCTGCTTCCCAAACCCTACTGTAAGTGTTCCTGGCTCCATCTTATCCCTCTGGTCCTTCCGAATCATCTTGTCCAAATTCCTCATCCCTGCTTCAATAGACTCTCATTGGTCATATCATTCATCTGCCATATATTTCAATAAACTGTCATTATACTCACAGTTCTGGTCTCCGTCCTTATTCTGAGACGCATATTGGCTGTTTATTAATACTTATAAAGTACATCTTCTGCATGATCATATTCTACAACATAGGTCTCAAACTTAGTTCCTGGATGGCTGCAGCTCTGGAGTTTTGCTCCAACCCTGACCAAACACAGCTGATCCAACCAACAAAGGTGTTTATGACTCTTTTGAACACCTTGATTATTTGAATCAGCTGTGTTTGAAAGAGTTGGAGCAAAACTGTGCAGAGCTGCGGCCCTCTAGGCATTGAGTTTGAGACTCATGTTCTACAACCAAATAGCAAAACTTAACTAATAATAAGCCAAAAAATAAGGAGTTTATTGAAGCAAAAGGCGTAGTTAATGGTCTGTTAATAATGAGAACTGAATCATAAAATAAATTGTGATCGTATTTTCTGACATTCTCAGTAGGGAGAGAAATCAAGTCAGATCAAGCTCCCTTTCTGGCATGATCAAAGATTGTAATACTGTTGTTCATATAACAGAACACAGTATCAAACCATAAACAGTTTCAATTACAGTAGAATAGGTTTATCAGAAATGTGGTTTTGTATCTCAGCTATTTTATTAAAGCTAACCCAGAGCAATAAATGCAATGCATTTCGGGAAATAGCACAACCCGCTTGATAACTCTGTGAGAGACTATGACAAGTGTCATTATGTCATCTGGAAATTACCACATACTGATTTTCCTTTCACATTTTAGTATGATAGCATGCTATTTGAAGCGCAGCAAGAGAGAGAGAGAGATGATATCATGAAGTACGAGACGTTCATCTGCAACTGACAAGCTTCTTGTTGATCATGAAAGATCACTTATAATCAATGTTTCCACCTGCTCTGTTCTCGCTTTCAGTCTCCGTCTTGTTTCACCAGCTCCTGTAAAATTTCCACACACGCACAAGCAAGCACATCCCATAATTGCTGCATTGTCACTATGGTGAAAGACGAACAAATGAGGCCAAAGCAAGTTCACTGTCACCTTCTTTTACTCTAACAGACATCCTTTTCTCGCTTTTTCTAAAGTCCTTTTTTCTCAAGGCCTTCTCATTGAGGGAATGCTAATGCTAACAGAACCGGTCACCCTAAATCCTAGCATCATTTATTTATTCTTGGTTTATTATTATTCAGAACTGGTTTAACTTTGTGCGTGTGAGTGTGTGTTTGTTTTGCTTTTAAACAGAGCTTTTTTTTAAGATACGAGTATGCTGTATTGAAAAATCCCTCACTCTCATATTTTAAACTTATTTAAAATTAAGTTTCTTTCTTCTTTTAAACGCATTTTTTTTTTTGAAGAATGCTAAATACCTGTAACTATTGACATCAGTAGTAGGGAAAACAAATGCTATTAAAGTCAATGGTTACAGATTTACAGCTTTTTAAAATATATCTTATTCAACACAGGCTCATTCTGAAAACGTACCCCTATATACAGTTCTGTAGAGTGCCAAATACATCTCAGGGAATATGTTTTTTTGCAGTTTTTGTTTTTGCGAATCCACTAGAGGCCGCTGTTTACGCTTTTTGAGATCTCAAATTTCTCTTGTGAGTGCCCTTCGTGCCTGCTCTTCTCATAATCCACCAGAGGCCGCTGTTGACTGACTGACCAATCGACTGACCCAGCCTCCTTGTTCCCTAAACCAAACCAATAGTGTTTTCAAAAGCACCGAATGACCCGCCCACCCACTTTCCTAAACAAAACCTCAGTGTTTTCAAAAGCAAGACAACAGTTTGGAACAAGTAAAGGTTGGGTAAATGATGGCAGAAATTTTAAACTATCCCTTTAAATACACCTTGATGTATTTTGGTTGAGCACTGGCTTAAGGGAATTTCGATTTCTCAGTTAATGAATAATAAACTGGGAAATCCCTTTAAATGATATCAAACAAAATCTGACATGAAGTGTCCCATAGGTTTTGAATCCCAAGCTTTAAAATCTTTGTTAAATTAAAGTTTACAATGTATGTTTCGCTAGTGTACATCATTATCTTTAGGTGAACAATTAATCCATGCAAGCTAATGCACTAAAAAAAAGACGTTTGTTTTGGTAGTCTTCAATCAAAGTTGGACCATTTGTTTCCGTGTTTGGAGTGGCGGTCCCTCTATTGACTTCAGTTTGACTGCTTCAGCCACAATACTCTTAACCACGCCACTCTTACCGCTAATTTGCTATGAGGGAATTATGTGCTAAAAAACAGCCCCGTTCCTACCCAATATTCTATTTCAGTTGGGAGTAAATCAACATACTGAAATAAAAGTCTCAGCAACCTCCAGTCAGTGTTGCCAGATATACCTGAATTTTTTCCAGCCCAAAAGTTGTCCAAAACCTGGCTAAAATGCACAAACACGCCCAAAATATCAGATTAATATTTTATTTCATTTTATTTAAATGAAACTGGTTACTTTAACTGTCATAATTTTAACCATACAGCAACCAACAACAGCAGTCACAGAACTAATCATAACCAGATCACATCGAAACACTCTCACACACACACTGCATTTAATGTTATGTAGATTACACCAGGGGTTTTCAAACTTTTGGGACACCCCACCCCCACCCGCTGCGTTTAAATTGTGTTGCATTAATTACATTGAAACATACATATACAGCTTACCTGATTCAGTATGATGGCTGAGCCTTTTTCCGTGGTTGGATTACTGACGCGACTAACGTTAACTGTAAATCATCTTCCACTGTCAATAAGCGTGAGCCAAAGCCTACTTGCTTTAATGTACGTACATACAGAAAATGCTGC
This sequence comes from Danio tinwini, assembly GCA_903798205.1. Lineage (NCBI taxonomy): Eukaryota > Metazoa > Chordata > Actinopteri > Cypriniformes > Danionidae > Danio > Danio tinwini. The sequence continues at coordinate 735,026 of CAIGQZ010035027.1, forward strand.
TTCACAAATCCAAGTTTGCAGAGCCTGACAGTGTGGTTGAGTCGAGCATTGAGTATGATTACATGGGCAACAATATTTTAATATGATTTTAATACGATTGAGACAATACTCTGATTAAGAGTCTACCATGTAAACAGCGATTTTTGATGATCTTAATCCGACTAAAGTCATAACTGAACTAAACAGAAATGCAATTAAGACGTGGAGTATGCATATATTAGTGGCTTTTTTGAAGTAAACACCACAATCAAACTATTACCGTCATTTAGGACTTTTCGCTGCATTTTGCGACAAGATGCACACACGGCTGTCAGTAAAGGACCACACACACACACACACACACACACACATCACAAACAGTGTTGCCAGATTGCGTACTTTTGAATTTGCATTTCAGCGGGTTTTGGATAGCTATTGGGCTTGATTAAAACATCTTCTACCATGCTTACTAAATATTAGCGTCTAATACCCCAGTTTGTCAAGGGCGCATGAATGAAATATTCATGAGTGAAAATACCGAACTGCAGTTAAAGTCGAAAAATTAAAGATGAAACACCCGAAATTACATGAGTCTTTGCAGGAAACGTGGATAGCCTGGTGACACAACATTCAAAAAGCACTTCACGTAACACCTTAATTATATTATTGTCTAATTCAGATTAAGGCAAATAACTATTACTGATGTCCATGTAAAGGTCGTCTGTATGTCTTCATGTTGTATGTCTTCAAAGTAAGTGAAAGATCCAGAGGGGCATGCGGCTGATTTCATTTAGAAGGGCACTTTTTGTATCAGACAGCTTACCGGTTTGACTTCACCATCATTCATTTTAAAAAGCACCCGGTCCATTTTATTTGCATATATTTTACTCGAACGCATAAACTCTACAGGTGCCTGATAGTTAGCTGTGGAACTAACGTTAATCCGATTCACTCTAGTCAACACATAAAAACTTCATCATTATTTACTCGCGTGCAAAATTCTCGCGCCCCCTATGGCGCACCATAGAGTTTGAAATCCCATGGATTACACTACCTATTACACTACCTATGTCTTACTTTCAACATGGGGTATAAATTCTTATCATTTGGCGTTTTAAATTCTTTTGAACATAATTAGATGCTGCTTGTTAATTCGACAATGCTTTTGTTTGTTCTTGCTGTCAATTGCGGAAAAAATTTTTTGATAAAAGTGTTATGATAATCGCTGTGTCTTTAACTGCAGCCGCTGCGTGATGCACATGCACATGAAGGGGAGTCTAATTTGTCTGGGGTTCATATTTGGATACAACTTGGTTACATTTAATACAACATACAACCAGATATCCTTCAACTCCACCTACGCAGTTTGCGCTATGCACTGGTCATTACTAACTGAATGGAGTAGGAGCACACAGTTATGTATTGTTAAATTGCATATAAAATTTAACTTTCAAAAAGTCCATAGATGTCAGTTTGTTAATAGTCAGAGTTTAATATTCTACATCAAATGTTGTCTAAATAGAGAGCAAGGCCCCATAATGCAATTCAGAAGTGTAAATAAATCAAATAAACACCCACCGACAATTTCTCTTAAAATATACAGTTGCAATACTGTTAATTAACAGAGTACTGTATGCCACATTTGCATGCTCCAGATATGTCGATGTGTCTGTGCCAAGTTGGCACATTCAATGTGTCGCACTGTCCCTGATTAACTTTTATTTAGCTCCATCCTGTTGTACTGTGTTTTGCAAAACAGTCTACTTGATAAATGTGACTTATTCCACGGCATTGCTCCTTGCAGTCTTTCCATTGATAAGTAATATCAGTGCAACATCTTTGTACTGTATACATCCAAAACCTTTAGCTATTTTCTAATATTCACTGTCTGTAATCTTTGTGTGAGGAAAAAGCAAAAAAAAAAACTTACTGTAAAAATATGTGCCCTTGCTTTCATAAAAGTCACAAGTGATAAATTCCTATTAGCTGACTCATGGAGAAATCATTCTTTTGAGTCTGTCTTTTCAATTGATCCAGTTCAGTAAAACATTTGTTCAGTTATTGAGTTTAACTTACTCAATGACTCTTGGGCTATAGCTTCCCACTAAATTGATAACAACTAAAATAAATCAGAGTATATATATATATAAAAGCCTCACAGGCTCAAAATATGTGCTAGGCTTATAATATGTTAATGCTTTTTAAAAAAAATGTTTTAAAGCTTCAGAGTTTCCATTTATTGTAAACAAATACAAGAAAAGTACATTATTTTTCCCTTCGTCATCTACGGGAGAAAGTTAGTTATTGCAACTTAATTGTTGAAATAAGTTTAGTAATCAAAAAGTATGTCCAACATATTGAAAAATCATGAAACTCATTCAATTTACAGCAATTTATTAATAGTTTAACATAAATGAACATCCTAGGAACTTATTTTTAGGATTTATTTTAATATTCAACAACAGTTTATTTAAAAATCTAAAATTAAACTAGATGTGACATCTAGATGCGTACATTTTCACTTATAAAAAATAGGACAGGGCCTTAACTTAAGCTTGTCGTCCTCAAAAAATCCCACAAAAACAAGCATAAAATCATACAGTTCATTAATATAACGCATCTTTTATCACTGTCAGCTTCTTCTCCTTCAAATGACGTCACTTCCTATTCATAACCATAAATGTGTATTGCACATATTTTATGTCAAATTTTATGTAAAATGTGACAGGACTGACAGAAACATGAGGACAATTGTACATTTATTTGTGTTATATTTTTGTAGTATATATTTGTAAAATGTATTTATTATTTCATGTTTTTATTCAATTTATGTGAATGATAACAACATAAACTTGCTATTTCTGAAGTATTTTTTTTCTAAATAACAGTTTTTAGCATAACAAAATTAATATAGCTGTAAAGTAGGTTTAATTGGGCTGAGGACAAGGACAATGACAGGGTTTGTACATTTGTAAAGTGTTTTTAAAAAAGAAAAAAACATCTGAGAACCAAATGAATGATATTCCTTTACAGAACAACTCACAAAAAATAAAGCATCAGTCCATAAAAAAAAAAATTGGATAAAATACTTTTTATTTACTGCATTTATGTTTTTAATTCAGGAACAGATATTGTAAGTTTCTGGTAGAATGTCCCAGATTTGTTGTGTGAAGACTTACAGTATATCATAAAGGTTTTTCACTCATAAACTATAATCTATTGGTGGTGTGAAACTAAGGTCAGCTTTGGAAATAAAGCTCATGTATATATGCCCAAATAGTAAGACGACAGAGGCTAGCATCACGTACGTGTCAGTATGTGTGTAATAATCCAAACTGTCATTCATTCACAGACACACAGGAAAACACAGACTTCATAGCAGCTTACTATTCACAAACAATAGTTCATATTGTGATTTGATTAGGTGCACATTATTTTGATTTATTAATCCCAAACCTCACAAATTCCATGATACTTAATGTTATACGTCTATTTTACAATTCCATCTGCTTATTGGCGCTTTATCACTAGGCCTTTATACATTATACACTTTATACATTAACACTTAATACTTTACAGTTTTCTTCTTTGTAGCCATTTCTTTAAGCTAAAATGTGTGAGCCGAAACAGTTAAAAGCAGGCCATATACGCTCAAGATTAAAAATGAGCCAAGAAAAATTTCTAGTAAACTTTATCTTCATCAACATAACAAATGCGCACAAAAAATTCTCATAATTCACATGTAATGAAGATGTTTTCTCAATTTGTTTGTGTTTTTCTATGTATTTGCATATGTTTTCTTAAAGGGCACCTATGACAAAAATCATCTTTTGTAAGCTGTTTGAACAGAACTGTGTGTAGGTAAAGTGTGTCCACTGTCATATTGGGGTGATATAAAGACAATAAGTTTTTTTTTTTTCCAGGCATTAAAATAGGATCCAAATCCCTCACATTTTGAGGCCCAACACTAACGTGACGTAGAAGTGCGGTTTCCCCGCCCACCAAATTGATTGACAGCCGTGTATGAACATGTCTCCATAGTAACGCGTATAATCATATACACAAGACAGGACCTGTGCAAAGCAACTGGTATTAAAAGATCTGTTCAGCTCTCTGTGATCATCAATCATTATCAAATGTGATCAAGAATGAGTTTTACAAGTTTAAAATGTTTTTTAAGAGTTAGATAATTTAACACTTAGATAATGATAATAATAAACACTTCACACCAGATGCGGAGGAAGCATCAGGCACGAGTGATTTACATGTTAAGTCATGATATGGGCGAATGGCGTGGCGCGAATTGAGCGTTTTGCGCGTTTGACTCAAAAAACCCTAAACTTCTGTGGACATTCGCGCTATGTGAACCAATCTGGAGCTTGCTCTTGTTTGGGTGTGATTGTGATGTAGCACGTGTTGTTAGTGTCCCGGGGGAAATCCTCCTGCCTACACCGACGGCTCAGTCAGAAGCACCGCTGAATGCGTCCATCATTCAAGTTTCTGGAGGATTTTATGAGCTCACAGAGCTGGGTTCACCTCTGAAATGATCTAGTGGACTCAGACACTGCTCCAAACGAATTAACGCTGTAATGCAGCCTTCATAAAGCACATAAACAGTTATTTTATCAATAAAATCCATGTTAGCTATTTAGCAATGAAGCTACAGTCACCAGGCAGACAGAAGCCCTGCCCATGACGCAAATCCGCGTCTGTTCTGAAGTGAATTGGATGTGCGAATGAAGCGATTTGACGCGCGAATGAAGCAGAGTTTGACTCGCGAATGAAGCGAGTAAACTCAAATTTACTGTCTATTTACACGCAAATAGCGCAATTTATTCATGCATTCTGCGTCTGGTGTGAATGCAGCATTAGATAATGCTTGACTATTTTAGTTGTTTTCCAAAATGAAGATAAGGAATGAAGTTTAGGCTGGATATTTTTTTTTTTTTTTAATTTGGAATGATCCGATTGGGTAGTAAAACAGTGCATGTTTAAAATAATTTACAGCGATATAACCGTCTTTATCACCACAGTACAATTATAAAAGAAGTTTTCTTCAATACCGGTTTGTGAACGTTAAATCAGGTTTATTTTTTACATTAACATAACAGATATTCATACAGCAATCGATATTAACGTGTATCCTGTCATATTTGCATGCAAAAACAGTGCAAAGTTAAACCACGCTGTGTCTGTGTGAGTCTGTGTGAGTCTGTGTGTGAGTCTGTGTGAGAACATTCTTACTGCAGGATTTCTCCCAAACGTTATATGAGATCTACTTCCTTCATGTCTGTCACTGTGCTGTTTATCTGACACAGTCGAGGCGGAGATTGAGGCACACTCTGACAGGCACGTGGGAACGATGGGCAGGGAGAATTAGCATTAAAGGCACAGGCAACAAAAACAGCTACATTGTGTTCAGAGCAGAACATTCTAATGTTCTGAAAGGTATAATAAATAATCTGATGGGTGTTTTGAGCTGAAACTTTACAGCATACCTGCCAACACTCCAGTTTTTCCCGGGAGTCTCCCGTATTTTAGACCCACCTCCCAGTTTGTCATTTCTCCCGGAAAACTCCCGGAATTTCAACCCCTTTCCCCAGTCCTCAGGTGATTGGTACAATCTGTAACACCCCATTCACACGGGGCTTCAGCGTCAACGCTTGACAGAGGGCGTGTCTGAAGTTGGGGCTAAAGCGATCATCATAGCAGCGTCAGCTAATGAAATTAGTCAGCAATCGGCTACTGTCTGAGCTGGTGTATTTGCATACAGCGATCTGATTGGCTGGTGTTTCCGTCAGCACTTGAAAAGTTGACAAAGTCCCAACTTCTGCAGCGATCAACGCCACTAAAGCGGCGCAGACGGATCCACAATGCAGTTCGGCAACGCCTGACGTGACCCATTCAAAGTGAATGGGAAGCGTTGAAGGTAACACCCCTTGTAAATGGGGCGTAACACCCCCAGATAGCCGACAGACCAGGCACCCCTTCCGGTCGCTCTGCTCAACCACCGATCCCCATCTCTTTCAGAGACAAATGTTGGCAGGTATGCTTTACAGACACATTCTGGAGACACAAAAGACTCATCCTAAATCTTGAAAAAGGGGTAAAATAGGTGCCCTTGAACTTGCATATGTTAACTTAAAGTACATATAAGCTCCCATGGCCATCATACTGGAGAGGTCAGATGTGCCGTCTGCTTATTTTTCTTCTTTTCCTATACATATTTTTCATTTCATCAACCTTATTAACACCACATTCTTGCACCCACATGTAGGAAATATTGTAAAGCCAACAGAAGGGTCTGGAATATTTCGAGTGAGCATATATAGAGAGAAGGTTGTGTATTTGCTATAAGTCTGGTTTGCTGTCTGGGAGTTTTTGGCTGAGGTCACTTCAGAGGAATCCATTAACGGCTTTAACATGTGGGTGTTTCTTTCTAGTCCTATTAGGGTGGGTGTTGAGGAGAAACAGAGCATGCCGTGTTTCTGCAGAAAGTGTCCACTAATCATTCGGCTTATCATGAGGAATTTGGAGAGAGGCAATCTTCCAGAGAACAACCCACCCACACTCTCGATCTCACACACGCATATGCATATACATGCACTACAGGATCCTCCAATAGGACTTTAATGAAGCCGAGTGAAGCGAAGGAGATGGGAAGGTAATGAGTCTGTACTATGAGAAAGGAAAAAAGCATAGAAAGGAGATGAAAAAATGCAGCTTCAGAATCTCAGGTGAAGGTTGTGGATGGCAAGTGGATGTTATTATTATTATTGATTAAAAAGCACTGTTAAAAGCTTTTGAGTTTTGTATACAAATAATTAAGAATTACTTTGACTGGTAAATAACAGGATTCCTCCAAATGCTAATATTGCCATCTGAAGAAACATATATTGATTTGTGTTACTGATTTGTTCAAATCGCCAATCAAAACTGAGTCCTTGTTTCTTATGAAATAATGCAAGTCATAATGCTTTCAGCAATCTGTCACTCACACATGATTGTGGAAGTTAGCACACGACAACAATCTAATCAATACCCACTGGACATTTTTCAAAAAAGGAACAAAATATGATCACATTTTTTCTTTCATGGTTTCTTCCAGCACTGTTATCTAAATAAATCATGTGGTCACGCTTGTGAAGAGCTTTGTTTTCTATTTGTTTACTGTTGTTGTTTTGGTCATCACTGTTGATTATATTTGTTTCATGGAAGCATGAACAGTTAATTGGAACCCTGTCTATTTAAGACTTCAGCTCCCTGAAAAAGATAAAAATAAATTGTTTTGGTAGAACTTTAAAGGATTTCAAGAGTTACTTCTCCCAAAATTTTAATTATGTCATTAATAATAATAATAATAATAATAATAATAAAAACAATAATAATAATAATAATAATAATAATGATGATGGTGATGATAATACATTTTATTTATGAGGTGCTTTTCTCACAGCAATACAATATATAATACAATAAAAATACAATATATAAAAAAAATTATAAACAACAACATATATCAATTCAAAACCTTAATATCATGTTCTTGATGAGCAATTTTGAAGAGGTGGGTTTTCAAAAGTTAAAAAAAAAATGTGCTTGTCAACAAACATTTAGAAGTGCATGAAGTGCATACCATAATCTCATCAGCAACATCAATAATAGTAGTTCAACCAAACTACTGATGAAATGTGAACTGTTTTGATAATTTGACTTTAATACTTTTCATGAACTTTGAAGGTTGTGGGACCCTTGATAGTTATGTAGGGTAAGAAAGCCCTCAGATTTCATAAAAAATATCATTAGAATTTGGAACAACATACAGTAAGTATGAATAATATTAATACTATTAATAATAATAATAATAATAATAATAATAATAATAATAATAATAATAA
>CAIGQZ010035027.1:758283-778772 GCA_903798205.1 Danio tinwini
AATCTAATCTAATCTAATCTAGTGTGGATGACGCAATGCTTCATGTCTGATGTGAATCCAGCACCACTGTACATCTGTTCTCTAATAGCTAAAGACTCTTTACAAAGTCATGACTGATTTAAATCAGTATTAAGTATGTCATATACTGTATAGTGTAAGTGGACAGTCATATTTAAGTAACGACCACAGTATAAACGTTTATAAAATGTTCTAAAAATGTATATATTTCTGCCAATATCTGACAACATGAATGAGTCACTGCACTGTTTCCCTTAATTCTTGGTTCATGCAGTTGGTTATTGTGCACATACAGAAGAGTGAGATGCATCTCTGTATATCACTAACTTGTTTAGTCTGGTTCTGTATAACTTCATGACATTTTTGTAAATGTCACTTTTCTATTATTTCACAATTTCAGTTTTAGCTGAGGCCAAATGATTGGTCAAGCTTGTTGACATGGATGCACTGGCCTGAAAATGCAACCATTTGAAAACAATGCCATTATGCAACACAGGCTCATTGGAAACGCTTGCTTCAGCCAAGTTTTTGAGAAACTGGAAAAACATACTTCAATAAACGTTTGACCACCGTTTCTAGATCAAATAAACACTATTAGTTTATTTTCACTCTAAGGAAATTTAAAGGGACATGGTATTGACAGATGCAGGATTGTCTGCTATCTCTTTATAAACAACTTTTGCAGTGTGGTCAGTTTGATCAGTAGCTGACTTTGTCAATAGTATCTGGATGCAGTTTTTATGATGCAAGCTGAGATTGCATAACTCAGCGATGCAATGTCAGACACGATGCACTCAATGGAGCTAGTGACGTCACTGTGAGGGGTAGGGGTATGTGAGTCCATTAAAAAAGCATTAATGCATCTGCACCAGGTCTGCATCCAGACCCCTCTTGACTTTATATGGTGTTGTACTTGTCATGCAGAGGGCTCTGAGAGTCTGCTTAATCGTGGTTCCACAAAAGAGATAAACACAATGTAAAATCAAGGTCAATTCTGTTGTTGCAGTGCACATATTTTTTGTTTGTTTTGAAAACACTCTTGGTTGGGGTTTAGGGAAGGGACTAGGTCAGTGTTTTTTTAGGTGATCTGTGTGACAATTCCCACTTTCTCATGTACGTGTATCTGAAACTTACAACAAAGTTTACCTTAGGTAGTGCATTTCAGATTAGAGCTTAGATCGGGCCCAAAAAAATTAAACCCGACCCTATACCAGAGCCCATGAACCTTGTGTCTGAGCCCGACCTGGGCCAACATTTTTACCCATCGCCCCTGACGCGGGCGTCCTGGGGCGCTGTTTTTCCACATGTCAATGTTTATTAATAGATTACATCAAGATGGACTTGAGTAATCTTGACAAATTGTATGTCAGTTTAAAGCTACAACCCTCGAGCAGTCATTGCAGCTAGTTGTTTTTTTTTAATAGGAAGCATATAAAGAACGTATTTGCAAAATTTTGTGTAAGTTAAACAGAAAATGCTTATTAGACATGGAGTACATTTCATAGTAATAACAGCACACACACGCATTCATTGCTGTACATCATGGTTTATTTTGAGAGGTAAGAGTCCATAGAAAAACATCCCATCAAGCACATTTAGTCCACCGACACAATAGTGTTGAATTATGGATGGTTATTCATTTGTTTATGTCATCATTTCTGCCAGAGACCTGTTTTACCATGCTTTACCATGTTACTTACAGGCGAAAAGGCAACTCGATGTCATAGCTTACAGTGTTATAGATAAAATGAGACCACAAACTGAATAAAAAGTCAAAGTTATAGTATATACTAAAATCTAAACAAAGAGCGTTTTGACTCTGCATAGCCTGCCAACCGATCAGTAACAGTACTTCCAACTTCTTTCTTAGTTTGACTGATGGAGAATTTAGCCAATGGCTGCATGATATATTCAATATATGAACATCTATTGGTCGGCTGTAGTGTTATTGCAGTCTTTTAGCTGTCATTGGCTCAGCAATCTGTCAATCATCACGCGACGCACCTGCTCCCTGCTACACAGCAGCTAACAGTTTGAGCTAACGTCAGAGCGGCTGGTAAACAATGAAAATAGATTGCAAAAGTTTTGTTCTGCTGAAGAGAGTTTTGAGAGATAGTTTGAAGCGAAGAGGAGAATATTTCTGAGGAGAACTGATACTTACATGACCTGGATGAAGAGTACTCTGGTATTTTCTAACGGTGAGTTGTTACATTGTTTACGTCTCAGTTCTTCTGTGAAGCCTGCTTTTTTTTTTTTTTTTTTTATTATGCATTAGTAATTTGTGCCTATCGGTCTTTGTCAGGTGACGTCACGCTCGTAAACACCGAGTTGCATTATGGGGCATAGCTGCCATTTGTGTAGTATCCGATTTGTAGCGTCTTTCGCAGAGTAAATATAGTGTTACGTTCTTGTTGTATTAAGGGCTGTAATAGTAAATCACACGATCGAAAAGGTAAAAAAAAATATCACGACAACAGATATTTTACATTTCCCTCTCGGAAGAAAGGATATTGACAGACTGTAGCGGTAATAACAGATGCATCGCGTGTCCTGGCCTGCTGCATTGAGACGCAAAATATATCAACATGCAGAGAAGGAGACACGTGAGGTTGAAGATGATGAGAGACACTGATGATGAGACACACAACACTGAGGAGGTTGCCGAGACAAACGGATTGTAAATTGTGTATGGACAGATGTGTAGAAGAAAAGCGCCTGTTGGAGGAGAACTGACAGCTGCTGTGTGAACTTAAAGAATACAGGATGTCTGATAGATTTTGCAACAAGAACGATGCTAAAAAGTACTAATCGGTAAAAAAAAAACAATCTTAATAAGCACTGACCCATCAACATGATGCTCCCCTGTGAAGGTGAAGATGTCACATTACAGCATAGGATTGTAACTGTCTGTTGTGCACAAACCAATGTCCAACTGTAGTGTAGAAGAGCTGGAGTTGTCAATAAGAGTTAAAGCCCAGGTGTATAAAAGCATTCTGTGCTTAACTGATACGTTCTTTGCAAATTCCTTTACATTTTTGTAACTTTGTTTCTTCCACAGTGTGTCTGTGTATTGCTGATGTTTCATCCTGTCTTATGATAATGATATGATGCATTCCTTGACTTTTCCCTCAGTGCCTCAATAAAAATATCATTTGTATAAATGTAAATAAATGGAGGATGACATCAAATTAGTTGTTCACTCATTTATTGTTTGTTCTTCACAATAACAAAACTGGTACATCAGAACCAAACACAAGGTAAGCAGTTATTACTGAACTAAATAATCCTTTAAAGAACTGAGACAAGTGCTTTTGCTCTTAAGTTAAACATTAGGTCAAACAGTAGTTTGAACTGAATAGTTTAAAGTGACTTACTATTTTTTTGTTCTGTTACTTTATAACATATTTACATATTTGTAAAATGCTTTGGATACAAACATCTGTCCATATTTTTACATAACAGTTTGTAAATGTAAATATTGGATGTAACTAACAAATTAAAACTAAAAGCTGCAATACATAATTAGAAATGCTTACTGTAGTTTAATGGTGTTCAAACTAAAACAATGTATATTAAGACATTGATGATAGTATGACAGTATGAAATAAGGGGTCGGCGGCAGCGCACACTGTAGGTTTGCAGTTAATTCAAACAGATCTATATCCTGAATGTAAGACAGTTTATCAAAATGACGATCTCTGGCATCTTTGTTTAGTTTACTGCGGTACTGCGTACTCTCAATTTTCTTGTACTTCTCCAGCTTGACCCTTGTATGGCATGTATCTCTTTTGCATTTTGTGTCTCTCTCAAGTTGTCTCGGGAAGCGATACCACAAAAATGGCGCAGGTGTGACATCACACACAACAAACGCACATGACTGACAAAGACAGATAAGTGTGAATGTCTCTCCGGTAGCGATTTAGACCATAGACCATTATAACAGACAATCTCAACTGCAATTCTGTGTTGTTTGAACTACAGAGATGAGTTTAGGTTTATTTTAATCAATAATGCAACAAGGAAGAAGCTTGTAAGCTGCATTGTCCATTTACAAAAGAAGCAAAAGAAGACATCGAAAGCTGACTACCATCCTATCTGCCATGGCAAGCCTGCTTCATGTGTCTGTTTATTTTTGACACACACCAGTAGAGCATGTTTTTTTTCGCGTCCATGTTAACAGATTAGACCTTTCATACCGCACGCTGAAGCAGTGTGTCAGCACGAAGAAGCAATGCCACAATCATTCCGGAGCTGGGTCTTTTTTTGCGAGACCCGCAGCTTGATGACATAGTTGATCAGCTCCACTACGTAGTTGACGATCGCCTACAATTCCCTACCCTAAGCCCAACCATCACGGTAGCATGGGAAAGCTGCGGGCTGCAGCGAGGACATCTTGATTTTTGCCGCTGCTCATGCTCATTTAAAGTGACAGTGCTTTGATAATGACCAAAAACACATTAAATGACAGTAAAAACTACTTCGTTCAAACTACTTATTTAAAATGAGCTGAAACAACACAATTCTTGAGATTTCATTGGGACAACTTAATTTTTTTATGTTCAATCCACATAAATTTGTTAAAAGTGTTAAGTTAACTTAATCAATTTGTGTTGGGACAACATGACATGAATGAATTGTGTGGAACCCTGCATTTTTTACCGCGTAGACCCACACATGTATTGCTCAGGCCGACTTTGCTAAAATATTTATATAAAATTTTTAATTATGGCATAGCTTTCCACCCAATAAGGCTAATTATATAAATAAATAAATAAAAAATGCTTGATCACGGCCTGGCCCGAAAATAGTGGCAGGTAATATCGGCCCAAGTCTGGTCAAGTCTGGGCTCGGGCAGACAATCTAAACTCTATTTCAGATTCACAAAAATTAAGACAGTTCCCTCTAGTGGATTTAACTCCAGAATCATGGATGAAAGGTATCCAGAGAAATGTATTTTATGTATCATACACTCAAAAATGGATTATGGCATTAGTTGCTCCAAAGAATGTAACTATGTTTAAATTAAACAATTCACTTTAGTTTGCCTATCAAAACCAAGAGTTGTGTTGGGAAAAAAATTGAAAAAATAAGTTTTCAAATTTAAACAGCTCGCTTAAATAATGTGATACTTCAAAAGCAACACAATTCCCTTGCATTTATTTTAATTAAGTGCAATACCTAAATAGATTAAAGCTAAATTATGAATGTTATGTTGATTAAACTACATTACATTAACTTTATCTAACTAACTTAAGTTTATTAAATAAATGTTCTTTCTTTAAGATAACTTAACTCAGTTACAAGGAACCTGTTGACATAAAAAAGGCAACACATCTTTTTTTGTATGTATGTATGTAGGAAATGTATATAATGTTTTTGAAAGTATTATATACAGTATATATAGTAAAGGTCTATATAAAGTGACATTTCCAGCTACTGGCTTAGCATGAATAATACAGTGTGTTTAGTTGTTTTCGTGGATCTATGTGAAAGAGGATCATTTTGACAACGGTTGCTGTCTCTACTGGAAGTTTGTTGTCCATTGGTGAATACTGTTGTTCCCTAGCACTGTCGAAGCAAACTTTTCAGTAGATTCCTCCAAACTTTGCCCAACTCAAAGGTGACCTTATTTAATGCAGCAGCGTTTGTTCTCACCTGGGCGTTAAATGCTTAATGTTGTGCATGCTGCATAACCTTTGTGTGAGTGAGTGCTGAGTTTGCACCAAATGGCATCAGACAAGTTCAAGAGACCAGGTGCACAAACACACACAAACACTGCATGATGTGCAGCTGCTCTCCTCCTGCCAGATAAACTCATAGTTGTTCTCCAAACACAATCAGATATATATATATTTACCTTATCTCCACTGGTACAGCTTTGTCCCACAGGCTTAAACGCAAACCTTCAGATGTGCAAGGTTCTAGCAAGTCCTAGAAGAGAGTAGGACAATCGTATTTACTTTATATGCTGCAGTTACTCCCCGTAGAGGGAGACAGACAGAAGAGAAGCGGTAGATAAAGCGAGTTTGTAGAGTTTGTACTCGCTCCTCCAGCTGTGGGATTTGAAGGATAAAGAATGCTGAGTTTTTAATGGAGCCATGAAGAGTTTTTAATGGGTTAAAGTTTTGGAAGTGAGTTTGAGCGCAGGTTATTAGGACTTGCGGAATCAGGACACTCGGCACTCAGAGCAGTTAATTATTAACTGTAATAAATAAATTACTGGCAGCAGTAACTCGTGGCCTAACCCTGGCCTTTGACTTCAATTCCAGGCCAAATGTTAGAGCAGGAGTACAGCAAGTGGATCTCTAGTACAGCAAACATTCACGCTCATGTTCAGCTCAAAATAACTTCTCAGAGACTTCCCTAATGATTTGTGTACTACCACTACTAATATGTTACTACTACTACTACTACTACTATTACTACTACTACTACTACTACTACTACTACTACTATACTACTACTGCTACTATACAACTACTGCTACTACTACTGGTACTACTACTATACTATTATTACCATTACTACTACTACAATAATAATAATAATAATAATAATAATAAATATGTTACTACTACTACTACTACTACTACTATTACTATACTACTACTACACTACTACTATACTACTAATACTACTACTACTACTACTACTAATAATAATAATAATAATAATAAATATGTTATTACTACTAATACTATACCACTATTACTACACTATTACTACAGTACTACTACTCTACTATTTAACTACTACTACTATACTGACACTACTACTACTGCACAACTGCTATTTTACTACTACTACTACTACTACTACTACTACTACTACTATAGTGACACTACTTCTACTACACTACTACTATAGTAATACTACTACTATAGTACTACTATTTTACTACTACTACTACTACTACTACTACTACTACTACTACTACTACTATACCAACACTACTACTACATTACTACTATATTACTACTACTCTACCACTATTTTATTACTATTACTACTACTTTTACTACTATATTGACACTACTACTACTACTACTATAGTACTACTGATACTACTACTAGTATTTCACTACTACTACTACTACTACTACTACTACTACTACTACTACAACTAGTATATAAGTGGTAAACAATAAAGGTAAAAAATCTGAATAATTAAGACCAACCTATTCATATTCAACCTTGACGACTACTACTACTACTACAATGATATAAAATAATTTAAATAATAATAAAAATGTAATAATAATATAAATAATTATAGAATAATATAATAATAAAATAATAATAATAAAATCATCATGATCATCATCATGATCATCATTAATAACTGTTATACTGTTTTTGTAATTAATTTGTCTGGCTTAATCAAAATCTGTTTAAAGATTTTGCTTGTCTCACAACTGTGATTATATTCATCTTAAGTGCAACTTTATCCTTGTGATGCATTTATACTTTATCATAATGTGAGTTCAGATAATTTTAAATAATTGTTTACATCTAACAACGAGACACTGCATCTCACAATATGTCTTTATTTCTGTTAAATTGCAACATTATCTCTCATAATTGTGACTTTGCTTCTTGTATTTGCCAATTTTATATAGCACATTGGAATTTTTTATCTCAATATTGCACACATTTTTATAATAGGCTACAAGGCTGTTTTTGTAATTTGCACTTTATTTCTTGTAATTTTATTTACAAAGTTTAATCAAAATATGACTATAACTTATTATTTCGTTTTTTTTTTTTGAAAATGTGTCTATTATTTCTCATAGTTGTGACTTTTAAAAATTAAAATGTGACTTTACAGCTTACTATAAGCTAATATTTACCTACAGTAATCATATATTGTAATTGCAATAAATGTAAAGGTGAATCTCATACTTGTAACAATGGCATTTGCATCTTAAAACTGCAACTTAACTTCTTGCAGTTGCAGTTACATTAAATAATGCAATGTCAAGACATACATTAACAAAAATAATGTATATGTTGAAAATGCAACATTTATTCTGATAATTTATTACTTTATATCTAAAGATATGACTCAAAAGAGCTAAGAAAGACAATTCTTTTTAAACTTTTTTACATTTCTCTTTTTTATTTTTTACTTTAACAAGCAAACTGGTTTGCATAAATGCACATACATCTTTCAGATATTCATCTTTCTATACTGTATATCTATACAAATAGAATGGTTGAAGTGTGTTAGTAAGGTTACATTTTGTTTACAGTATAATCTATTCTAGTAATATAAAAGCCATGAAGCATCAGCCAGATTCTGTAATGTTGAGTATATTTTTCAGCTATTAAAATGGCCTTAGGTTCAGTCAGACCCCAGAGTTAATATGACATTAGACATGAGAGTTAATATAATCTTCACAGACACCCACAAGACATCCTAATTAATTTGGACAACTGCCTGAATTTCTGATATTCAGTCACATCATCCCATCAGAGCATTTGTCCTTTACAGCATGTTCAAAGGAATGACAACACATTAACGGGGAGCTTTATGAGTCTCAACATTTTTTAACATTTATAGTGTTTATGGCCGAAAGGAAGCTCTCTCAAATAATGTCAAACAGCTGCCCCTAATGAATATTTACATGCACAAACATTATGGAGACAATGTCTGCATTAATACACTATGTAAAGCACAGGCCCTTCAAGCTCTCAGTGACATTTAAGCATTTAGTTGTGTTGGTAAAGACCACACAACTGCAAATTGCTTCATTGTAAATGAAATGTTGTACAGTATCTTGTTTTACTATCCATGACCTATCGTATTTCTTGTAAATGATACTGCATAATTTTGTCTTTAAGATATGACTTTATAAGTTTATAAACTATTCTTGTCAATTCAGGCTCATTCTGAAAATGTACCGCTATATACATTTTTTGGAGAGTGACACATACGTCCCAGAAGCTATGTTTTGTTTGGTTTTTTTGCAGTTTTTGTTTTCGCGAATCCACCAAAGTCCGCTGTATACACTTTTTGAGATCTTAAATTTCTCTCACGAGTGCCATTCGTGCCTTTTTATGGAACTGTTTTTTATCAGATGCAAACCACGTCGTCATGGTCAACTCCTCACTGCGTCTCAAGTCCGCCAACGTACATGGCGAGCCAACTGGACAAACTGGTAACAGTGGGAAAGCCGTCCATATGGAGGTAAGTGGTCAGCTGGTAATCCCAAAAAGGAACAGCATCATACAGCCAAGTAGTGTTCATTTTAAAGACAAAACAAAGCCATACATATTTCTGGCTACATAATTTGTGATCTCCAGAAATTTATATAGGGCTACTTTTCAGAATGAGCCTATACTGTATGTTGCTTCTTATAATTGCAACTTGCCATTATTTCTTGCCCCTGTTTTTTGTAATTGTCATGTGATTTTGATTAATTGGCTCTTCATTTTTTGTAAGGTTGATTTTGCCTATGAAAATGTGACAATATAGCTCACAATTGAATGAAATTGCTACTTTTTTTCTCATTGCAACTTTATCTCACAATATGACTCAATATGACACAATATAAATGCACTGCTATTCCATAGTTCTTTCCTTAGACTTTGTCAATTTGGGACTTTATACAACAGTTCTGTCTGGATCTTAAATCTGACTGGCTGGTAGTCGTGCGATATTCTGCAAGTAACAGCACTTGTACAGCCTCTTCACCCTTGTATATTAGCTCATTGTTGATATACAGCCATATTGCACTGCTACTCATGTGATATTGCTCATATATCTCTCAAAAAAATATATATTAAATATTTAAAATGCAACTTTTTTTAATCGAATATTATTTTTTGCAACTTTATATCTTACAATATGGCAATATTTATTGAAATGCATCCCTATTTTCTGTAATTGACATTTTATTTACATTAATTTGCTTATTAGTCTTATAATATTGGTTTTGTCTATCAAAATGTGACCATAGCTCACAATTTGATTTTACAACTTAATTGTGACTTTGTCCCGCAATATGGTGTTACATCTTGAAAATTCAGTCTTTCCTGTAGTTGTTTTATTTTGGATTTTATTCAAATGTGACTTTATAGTTCACAATAGTTTATATGTAAAAGCTAATCAATACTGAACTGCAACTTTACATTTCATAAAATACAATTAAATCTTTAAAATACAACTCAAAATATGACTTTGTAATTTTATATCCCACAATATGGCATTGTGTCTTACGAAAGTCCTAAGAGGTCATGCGTTAAAATATTTTTTTTCTCTCTTGTTATGTTGTGATAATGACTTAATTATCTCGTGATCTTGACATAACAACTTGTTTTCTCGTGATCTCGATGTAACAAAAAGTTGTTATGTCATGATCACGACTTAATAAAGTTGTTATGTTGTGATAACGACTTAATTTTCTCGTGATCTCGACATAACAAAAAGTTATGTCGTCATAACGACTTATTTTTTTGCTTTCATTCATTTATGTATTGATTATTATCATTATCATTATTATTATTAATATCTGGCAAATGTCTGGCCAGAGCACCGGCCCTGCAAACAGGGAGAGAATGGTCCAACTGCAAGCGCGCATTTGTGCAGCACATTATAGGCGTTCAGAACAGCCATAATATGAGAGCAAACGCTCGTGCTCATGATTAATGTACATTTATGATTATATTCACGTCTATGAGTATATACCATTATTTACAATAATATTCCCTCTACTGTTACCATTTAAAGGCAACTCTATATGGCGCAAAATGAGTTGCTGCATAGATGAATTAAATGATGGAAGAATGGTGAAGATCCTGCTCTTGCTTTGATCCTTTTCACAAATTATTTACAACTTTAAAATGCACCATATAGAGTTGCTTTTCAAAGGGTAACAGTTGAGGGAATATTATTGTAAATAATTATATATAATCATATACAAATATAATCATGCAATGCCAGGTATTAATAATAATAATAATAATAATAATAATAATAATAATAATAATAAATACATAAATAAATTAAAAAACAAAAAAAAAGTTGTGATCACGACATAACAACTTTTTGTTATGATCCTTTTTGCTGATCCTGTAATTGCCCTTTTCTTTATATTAATAACCTCTTTGTAATGTTGATTTTCTTTATGAAAAATTTTCTTTATTTAATTTTACCTTATAACTCTCAGATTGATTTTAATCTCCTTATAATAAAAAGTATTTTTACAAGTTTATACACAGTATCACAATATGGTTTAATGGGCGAGAAGAAGGTTGCTTGGTTCGAGTCCTGGCTGGGCTATTTGACATTTCTGTGTGTAGTTTGCATGTTTTTCACTTGTTCCCGTGTTCCCCCACAGTCCAATGACATTCACTATGAATTAAATGAGTGTATGTGTGAATGAGAGAGTGTATGGGTATATAGTTGGCAGTTCATTCTGCTGTGGTGACCCCTGATAAATTAGGGCCTAAGCCGAAGGAAAATGAATGAATGAATGAATATGCTTTAATAGCATTATTATACAGCTGTATTTCTTCCAATTACCACTTTATTTATTAAAATTTTGTCTTTATCTGTAAAAATCTGACTTTGTAGCTTACAATATGACATTATATTTTACATGAGGTATATGACATTGTGCTGTAATTGAGCTCTTTAGCAACCCTATTTCGTACAATTGTGACATTATAGCAAATCCCATCAAACATTTTCAACATTTCTCCTGTTTATGCCCAAATTAAAGCTCTCACCAACAATGTCGAACAGCTGTTCCTAATGAATATTTACATGCATAAACTTGTTGTGGAGACAATGTCTGCATTAATGTATCATGTAAAGCACAGGCCCTTCAAGCCATCAGTGACATTTAATCATTTAATTGTGTTATCAGGCCTGACGCTGCCCTTAGACACACACAGAGAGAGAGAAACTGCTACTGAAGAATCACCAGTCTCATCAGATTTACCAATTGTGTTTGAGCTTGAGTTGTTTATTCGAGGACCAGCCAGTTAAAAACATGCCTGTGTTTGATTAAAACATGGATGTGCTTTTACCAAGAGTGACAGCTGAATGAGTACTACGGGGAATAAATGTTGAACAAGAGCACCATGGGACTGAGAACACAAACACATATGGATGAGGTTTGGATGCACAAAAGAGCACTTTTTTGAGTCACTGCTGAAAGTCTCTACAAGCTAGCTATCAATTTTTACAGCTAGTTGAAACTTTATCTCACAATATTGGATTACATTTTGAAATTGCACCCTTTTTCACTTTATTTCTCATTATTTTATTCGCATGCTTTTGACTTTGAAGGCACAGAATGTAATTTTCATCACTATACGGCATGTATTTACAATAAACAATGATGTAGATTGACGTCATACGTAACTGAGTGTCTAATCATGGGAGTTGTGGTCTTCATTACATCCTACAAGACTCCTACAAAAATCATGTTCATGGATGAGCTAAAGTATAGTTACTGTTATGATAGTAGTATGAAACAGAAAAAAAAGGTCACACTTTATTTTGACGGTTCATTTGTTGAATTTAAGTTACATTGCAACTAATTATCATTAGATTATAAGTAGACTGTTAGGTTGGGGTTGGGGTTAGGGTTAGTGTAAGTTGACATGTAATTGCAAAGTTTCTTATAGTCAGTTAAATGCCTGTAGAAGGACTGTTAAATGTCAGTGTCAACAGATATTAAGCAGACAGTCTACTAATAATCAAATGAACCATCAAAATAAAGTGTTACCTAAAAAAACATCTAAGCAAAATAAGAGTGCTGAAGCACTTGCTAATGACAGGCGAGCGTAATCTGGCACAAAAGCAGTAGAGCTTTTATTGTGCTACATTTGACCACTTCCAGTTCTTACAGTCGTAAACGCAATCTCACGGCAATTCCCAAATTTTGATTTAGTGGCTAATTCGTATGAATTCGTACAATCTAATTCGTACAAATGAGTACAATTTGCTCATCACCCAATGACGGTTGGGTTTAGGGGCGGGGTTGGGTGCCACGCCTCCTTTTTTAAAATTGTAAATTTTCGTACGAAATCGTACAAATTAGCCACTAAACTGACAAAACGTAAAATACGTTTCTTCGTGAGATCAAGCTGGTTTTATCATACTAGATTTTAAGGTTTTGTTATGCTGCTATGTGCAGTCTAAAAAAACGCACAACATATTAAAGCATCTTTATGTATGACATTAACATGTAGGCGATACAATAAACAGCCCTTGTAACTAGTTAAAATGCTTACTTGAATATTCTTCAAAACATTTGAGACAATGTAAGTTAGCAAAATATATGAGTCTTTATGTTTAGAAGTTTGACTTTCAATTATGTCTTGCAAAGTGACTTATAATTATTATAAATACATTGCCTCTCTACTCTGATCTTATTTTCCATAATTGTAAACTTATACAGTACAGTAACATATATCAAATCTTATTAAATATTTATAACATTACTGTTTATGTCCAGTAAATATTACTCACAAGAATATTGTTGAAGTTTTTCCTATTGAACATTTACATGCATATTTCTCTCAATTGTGTCTTAATTCAAATTTGACTTTGTAGCTCACAATGTAATTGTATATCTTGAAACTTTATATTTTAATTTATGCAATGTGACTTAATAAAATAAATGACGCAACTGTGTTTTTTGTAATCATAACTCTATTGTGACCTTTTTTGTCATAATTGTGACTACATATGAAGAGTTTAGACAAAAAACACCAAGTGCCATCTGAATTTTTCTCCTAAAACTAGCATTTTTCTCAGGCTACTATATATACGTTGAGTAATTTCCCTTTTATGTCAATCAATATGTTATTTTCATTGCCTTTAATGTGAAAATAGTGAACATAAATATAGGAGTCTCAGAAAAATGCTTATTTTAGAAGAACATTTTCAGATGGCACTTATGAGGTTTTTGCTTTTGAACTCTTTATATCAACTCTCATAAAACATCTAGAATAGGGGTTCCCAAACTCTTCAACCTGCAACCCCCAAAGTAACAGTGCTAGTGACATGCGACCCCAAATGTCCTTTGAGGTGGTTATAAATACTGTATATATGCAAACCTTGTAAACACAAAATGGCTCACGCACACCAGTAGACGCAAGTCTATTCTTTGTTTAATTTTGGAGATCATCCTCAATGTTCAGTCGTGGCCTGTATTTGATTTTAATGTATACGAGTGCCTTAAAGGTGTCAGAAAGTTTACCCTGGTGCCATGAAATCAATCTGCTGCAACTGACCCTATTGCTATATCTTTAATCTAATGTAATGAGACCCCAGGGGTCACAATCCAATGAAAAAAAAAAAGTGTGTTTTATAACTATTAACTATTATTTTTATCTTCTGCAGACAAATCATGCTTGTTCTAATAGTTTCATAATATGAATCTGATTTTTGGAAATCTCAAATAACGCCGAACAGCACTTATTAATGAACATTCAAGTTCATAAACTTGTTATGGAGACTATGTCTGTTTGATTAAAACATTGATGTGCATTTACTGAGAGTGACAGCTGGATGTGGACTGCAGGGAATAGACGTTAAGCAAAAAGACACACACACACATACACATAGTCGAAGTTGGATGCACAAAAGAACACACTTCCAGGCAGCTCTGAAAATCTCCCTGGGCTGAAACACAGTGGCTCAATGCTCCACCGTTACCATAAAGACTGGTCCGAAAGCGACGTCTCCCTCCAAGCGTGATAGATGACTGATACAAGGTGATTGATGGTGTTCGCTCTTCTCAAAGTGTGTGTTTGTGTGAGCCAGTATGGCATGCACGTTTGCGTGAATTCGTGCTGTCATGAGATGTTAGTAGATGTAAGGGTTTGACTGATGTGCTCTTTGACCTCAGTAATGTGACGGGGTTCAAGTGAAGATGCTATGTTTGGCTGAAGTGATGTGATGTAATAGCTCTTGTCACAAGGAAGTTTACTGACGTGTTGAGTGGCATTTAACTGAGCCGATGTGGACAGAGAGTTTTCCCAAAAGTGTTTGGACACTTCGGGACATTCAAGTCGTACTGAAAAATGGATGAATTTCATTGTATGGGTTGACAAAATGTCAAAGCAATTGGCACCTGCAAACAAGCACTGCCTTTTTCATATCTCACTATACTTAGTGGTGAATCTTTGCAGTTATTTTTTTCCCTCAAGTCATCTTTAGTGGATTTTTTGGTAACACTTTAGTTTAGGTCACAATTCCTACGAATAACAACTGGCTTATTTGTGCCTGTTATTAATTTATTAACTGTTCATTAGTAGATATAAAGTATGATCTTATTCTGCATCCTTAATCCTACTTAATACCTAAACACAACTTCTACATTGCTAACTATAAATAAACAACTAATTAGTAGTTTATTAAGCTAGTACTGTTAGTTAATGGTTTGTTAATACCAGGAATTGTGACCTGGGTAACACTTTATAATAATTGCACACTATAAATCATCTGTTAAGCATTAGCAAATAGTTAATTCATTATCTGTTAAGCATTAACTCTACATTAATAGACGTTAGTAAGCAGTTTATAAATGCAGCTACAAACACTGTTTTCTTGACTTTTAAGCACATATATCATGTGCTTGATAATTGTATTTTCATACTTTGTTGATGATTAATTTAAAATATTGCATTATTTACAAACTAGTTAATTAAGAATAGTCTGTGCTATTTTAAGATCAATCAGGATGCATAAGTAAATGACTAATAAACTATTCAAATTAACATACATACAGTATATCTTATTCAAGCATAAGTTAATTGTATGGTAATAAATGCTTTATTAAGTCAACATCATCCAGTTTTGTGACCTAATCCAAAGTGAGGACTATTTATGCTTTATAAATCCCTAATAAATGACAATTAAAGGCTCAGTTATATTCTAAACAGAAAAAAAAGAAAATAAAATACTTTATTAATTTCTATTCATTTGAAGATACACAAATGAAACTGTAAAAATTTTAAATAAATCTTTGCATTCTTATGTAAAATAAAATTACTGTGCGGTTTAAACACTGCTAAATAACTTTGAAATGTTGTATCATAATATATTGTTAAATGAATATATTGTTGTTGTTTTATCTAATTTTATTTAATTGTATTTACTTCTAATTGTATTTTGACACTCCTGTTATTCGGCAATGTTTAAAGTTTACAGTAATTTTACTTTTTAGATAAGATTGCAAACATGTATTGTTCATTTGATACTGAAACTTTAATTGTTATTTATAAGGGATTTATTAAGCATAAATAGTCCTCAGTTTAGATTAGGCCACAAAACTGCATGAAATTGAGTTAAAACATTTATTAACATACATAGTAACCATTAATATATGCCTGAATAATAAGATATATTAATGTTGATTTGAATAGTTTATTAATCGTTTACTAACTCATTCTAAATGATTCTAAAAGCCACCAAAGTAACTCTAAAATACGAATGGTTTGTAAATAATGCAATACTGAGTAATGAACATTTAATAACTGAAAATATAATTATTAAGCACATTTTAAATGTGCTTACTGTATGTCAAGAATAGAGCATTTGTAATATAGAGTTAATGCTTAACAGATAATGAATTAACTATTTGCTAATGCTTCATAGATGATTCATAGTGTGTAGTTATTATAAAGTTACCATAAAGGGTTACCAATCTTTTTTTTTTTAATAAACAATACAGTGCAACTGAAACCAGAAAAAAAAAAACACCTACTACAGTGACACTATAATATTACAAAGTTTAATTTTTAAAGCAAAAAAACTTAGAAATCTTTCATTATAATGCAGAAAAACACAGCAAATTTAAAAAAGCAATAAAAACTATTAGGTCAATATGTTTTATTCAACAATAATGCATAAATATGAATTAATGATTATTATCATTCAATATTCATATTTTTACCTTATTTTTACTTAATTTTCTTATAGTTTGGCTGGAATAATATATATGTATATTCCAGCCAAGTTATAAGAAATAAGACTTTCTCCTTAATAAACAAATATATAATAGAAAATACTGCCCAATTATAGGCTCATTCTGAAAACGCAGCCCTGTATACATTTCTGGAGATTGTGAATTATGTAGCCCTAAGAACGTATGGCTGCATTTAATTGTTTTAATGAACGCTAATGCCGAGTTCAGACTGCATGATTTTCAAAGTAGAAGTGTCATGGACGTTTTCACACTGCATGACTGTCTGGGTTAGTGTTCTGTCGGCGCTGTGTTTACACTGTAGGATGGATCGGCGACAGGAGAGATCATACTGCATGACTTTAAAATAGGAAGAATCACAGACAACTGTTCAAACTACGCGAGGTCACATAATTTATCTTTTGTTATTAACTACATAATGGAAAAAGAAGGTTTTAGCTTTAGAAACTTGTGTTGCTCACCTGGCTTTTGAAGAGAATTAACAATTTTTCCTCAACTTTTTTTTTTACTTTTCGACCTGATTGTAATATTGATCAGATGACACCTCAAACAGACACAGTGCTCGTGCTTATTTTACACTTGTTTTTCCGCCATTTCTTGAGTCCAAATCAACTGAAAATGAGCTCTTTTAGCTTCTCCCCCAGCCTCCCGCTGGCCTGCAGGTAACCACGCTAGTGAATGCTGCTCTCTCATTGGCTGTAGGTGATCGCGGATGTAATTTTTAGTTAGAACACATTCACACGGCATGATTTGCATCACCGACAGCTCCAGATATTTAGCATGTCAAACATCTCACGGGCATCTGCGACTCATCGGTGATTCTCTCATAACACGTCCTTGATAGTTCATACTGTGTGATTGTCACTTGCATGCACGAGTATCGATTTGCCTGTGATTTCAGGCATTTGTCAACGATTTCTCAAAACCTGTCGGCTAGTCAAAATCAGGGCTAAAATCATGCAGTCTGAACTTGGCATAAGGGGTAGTATGACGCCGGTACTTTTCGTGCTTACTAGCTGACCGCTTACTTCCATATGAACGGCTTTCTGGCTGTTACCAGTTTGTCCTGTTAGCTCACCATGTACGTCAGCGGACTTAAGACGCAGGGAGGAGATGACCACGATGAGTGAAGTCCAGTGAAGAACAGTTCCAGAAAGCAGGTCAGAGAAAAACAGAATCAACAAAAATAAAATAAACAAGTAAATAACATTGTAAGAATCTGTAAAATCTGAAAATGTGGTAAAAATTAGACAAGGGCTTTTCTTTTTCTGAATTGCTTTTTAAATTTGTCGGTTTGATTTAGGAAGGTGGGTGTGTGCGTCAATCGGTGCTTTTTGAAAACACTATTGGTTGGGTTTAGGGAAGGAGGAGGGTGGGTCAGTCGATTGGTCAGTCAGTCAGTCGACAGCCGCCTCTGGTGGATTAAGTAAGAACAGCAGGCACGAATGTCACTCACGAAAGAAATTTGAGATCTGAAAAAGCGTACAGACTCAGTGGCCTCTCGTGGATTCGCAAAAAAAAAAAAACAGCTCCTGGGACGTATTTTACAGTCTCCAAAAATGTATATAGAGGTACATTTTCACAATGAGCCTGGGTTTAAATTATCACAGGAGGGCTAAAAATTTTGCCTCATATATGACATTTGACAGTTTTCATATTGAGCATTATTCTACCATCTAATACGTAACAAATATCTTTTTGAAGATGCTTTCTTTTTGCTTTCTGTCTATAAAACATACATAACTTGTATTTTCCCACCTATGCCAAAGAAAAAATGTGTTTTTATGTCTTTATGTGTCCAGCTTCTTGATCATAATCCATAAATATAGATTCAGCAATGTATGTACCTTGGCACTGGCATGATAAAGTAAGGAGTGTCTATTTCTGGATAAGCTGTGAGCGCTTTTAATGAGACTTCCAGAGAGTCTTCAATGTTCTCCACGAAGTCAGCATGGCAGCACCTTCAGACCAGCAGAAACACACGCCGCGGTAATTGGACTGCAGTTGAGTTCTCAAGCCGTGTGTGGAAATCTTCTACAGTAGACATGATGACCATTGAGGGCTAATGGGGATATTAAATATGATTCATTTCAATTATACACCGCTGCTAGAGGAATTAGCATCACTTATAGCCTGTTGTCAACGGCTCAGAGGAAGAGCCTTCCAGAGCTTAGAGCCCAAAGGATGAAAGAAAATCTGAACAGGTTCCTGGAATAAAAATGAACATTTATGCGCATGAATGAGAATCAAGTAGATTTTTCCATGGAAAATGTGGTGAAGTGCTGACAAGTAGGTCTCTGGTCCTTTATCCTTATAACGTATATATAATGTTATAGTATATTCTCATACAGATTCTGAGAAACTAGTGCTTTTTTAATATACTGCATGGACTGAGACCATGTATTAATTTTTTATGCATTTGAAAATGTATTGTGTGAAAGCAAAAACTGCACAGCATATACTTGAAACACTCATTAATTTCTGTTTCATGAGGTATAATGCATGGGGAAACATAAAGCTTAACAAGATCATAAACTTTAATCTCCGTTGTTACACATTTCATACATGAAAAGATGTGATGGTGTAGTAGAAAAAAAAATATTTGCATGATAAACTGCAATGTATTTTATGCATTGGTGGTTAAGACTGAAATAATTTTCAAGCTAAAATTATATATTTTTATGTCTTTTATTCATAAAGTAATGAGATTTGCCCTGCGCGCTCACGGTTTTTAAGGAAACTTTTTGGTGCGTTAATCTAGTCAATACTATTGTTCAAAAATTGTTTCGTGCTGTTTTTTTTTTTGTTTTTTTTACATTCTTCGGGTGACTCAAAAAACAAACGTTTCGGCACAAAGTCTTTTATGCATACAATAGTAACATAAAAAATGTAAACATTTGTTAAAAAATACAAAAAAAATAACTCTGTATTTATTTGATATTCAAGAAACATTTATTTTTAGCAATGTTTAAAGCATTTGCTGCTTCATATTTATGTAGGGGGGGGGGGACAATATACAGTTAAAGTCAGAATGATTAGCCCCCCTTTGAGTTTTTTTTTTCTTTTTTAAATATTTCCCAAATGATGATTAACAGAGCAAGGACATTTTCAAATTATGTCTGTTATATTTTTTTCTTCTGGAGAAAGTCTTATTTGCTTTATTTTGGCTATAATAAAAGGAGTTTTTTTTTAAGGTCAAAATTATTAGCCCTTTTGGGCTATATATATTTTTTTCAATAGTTTACAGAACAAACCATCATTATACAATAAGTTGCCTAATTACCCTAACCTGCCTAGTTAACCCAATTAACCTAGTTAAGACTTTAAATGTCACTTTAAGCTGTAAAGAAGTGTCTTGAAAAATATCTAGTGAAATATGATTTACTGTCATCATGGCCAAGATGAAAATAAATGAGTTATTAGAAATAAATTATAAAAGCTATTATGTTTAGAAATGTGTTGACAAAAATTTGTCTTTGTAAAACAGAAATTGGGGGGAAAAAAATAAACAGGGGGGCTAAT
>CAIGQZ010035027.1:779172-791019 GCA_903798205.1 Danio tinwini
TTTTTTTTTTTTTTTTTTCGTATTCAGGGGCGGATTTAACCAATAAGCGAGGTAAGCAACTGATTAGGGCCCCAGGAAACTGAAATACCTAGTTTTAAAAACAAAATACTTTATTTATAATTTTTTGTTATTTTATTTTATTTTTTTTAAGATTGAGTGATATAAGAAAAAGACAAATACATAGACACACATACATATGGTGCATATTAGGACTTTTGGGCTCTATGGCTGCAATTACTTAGGGCCTCCAAATCATTAAATCCGCCCCTGGCTGTAGTAGTAGTAGTGGTAGTGTTTCTATCCATTAAATAATTTTTAAAATGTAAAATTAATGATTTACAGAAAAATATTAAGCAGAACATAATGCTATTTTTTTTTTTTAGCATTTGCCATTAAAACCAATTCAAGCTCATTCTGATTACGTACTGTACCTCTATATATCGGTTTCTGGAGAGAGCAAAATACATCCCAGGAACTATGTTTTTTTGCAGTTTTGGTTTTTGCAAACCCCCCGGAGGCCGCTGTGCATGATTTTTGAGATCTCAAATTTCTCTCGCAAGTGTCATTCTCGCCTACTCTCCTCACGTAAGTCCACCAGAGGCCGCTGTCAACTGACTAACTGACTGGCACATGCAGGTAAGCAGTCAGCCGGTAAGTAAGAAAAGGATTGCCGTCATACCGCCCCGTAGCGTTCGCTTTAACGACAAAATGCAGCCATACATACCTCTGGCTACAAAATTCACATTCTCCAGAAATGTATATGCTATATTTTCAGAATGAGCCTGTGTTGATTAAAACAGCATGTTCAAATAATTTGCCAAGAATCAAAATTCATCTTCGAATTACCAGAAACAAAATTCATGTTATGTAATTATACAATAAACTGTTATTTTAAATTGTAAACTATATCCATTTATTCCCTTTTTTAACCTTCATTTAACTATGTAAGTCAATTGAGAACCAGTTCTAATTTACAACCTGACCAAGAGACAATAAAAAGCAGATACGAAACAGCAGAGACACAATACAATAACAATTTCACAGATGCAGATGATAGTAGCATATAAAACCAAGGGAAAACCAAAAACAAGCACAGTAATCTTGATGTGCGAACTTTAGCTACTGTATATAATTTTAATCAAACTACTAGAGCGCAGATCTCGAAGAGTTTTGTAAATTAACAGAAATCAATGAATGTGTTGGCAGGATTAAAGAAAAGGCCAATTCAATAAAGATTACAGTTGACAGTGATGAGTATTAAATGGCACACCAGTGACAAAATGAAATGCTGCATGGTAAATAACATCCAGTAACCAGTGTATTTAGACTTAGTGATACAACTTATGCGTTCGTGGATTTTGGTTTCAGTCTCTGGGGAGCCTAATAAGTGTGCATAAATTCTATTACAGCGGGGTCTGTCTGTTTCATTTTAGACCATTCACATTCCCAGATGACCTCTACTTTCAAACCATAAACATTTTGTTGAATTTCAACTTTTTCGTCAGACCGACATCTGAGAACTCCATTCATAGAACTCTGTTCATAGTATCCGTCTAAAAAATATTGACCAAATCGCATTTTGCTATGATTCTGAGCATGATGAATTTCAATGTTTCTAGTCTTTTTGTACTGTACATACTCCAACCATTCAATTGAGACACTAGAGAATGTCTATATTTTTGAATGTACGCATTTTATAGGTCAGAGCCAGTCGTCTTCGAGATAATAATTTTTGAAGACCCCCATACAACAGCTCGTGAGAGTTGTGAAACTGAATGGATCGATTTCAGTACATTCTATGAACGATTCTGTTTATTTATTGCATGCTTCATGCAGCAAGATGACAGTTTTCTAGTTTCCATATTGGTACAACTGTTTCTATAAACAAAAACATTTTTAAAAATCTATGTCTGTATTAAATTGTAACACAATTACGAAATCATGTTATTCTGTAAATGTTCAACATACATTCAAAACCGAATACTAACAATCCATAAACCGCATACAGCAAAACACTGAGTTAAAGTAGTTCATCCTGCCAGAACGACGGCTTCATCGTGTGTCATTCCATCAGCTTTCAAGAGCTGACAGAAAAAGAAATCTCTGTCCTCAAGCAGACAGTGTATCGATTTTAAACATTTCACATAATAAGACACCTACATTTATGTTACTCATTTCTAAGCCTGCATACACTGTACACACACATGCTGAGGCACACAAAAACATGCTTTTCCTCACATATATGCATTCAGTAAACGTGTTCACGCTGTCTTGTTGATCTCCATCGGTCATGCAAAGCTAGAGAACAAACCGCGAGAGATAGCAGGAGACGAAGAGACGAGTGTGTGTGTGTGTGCATTTAAACTAAAAAGAGGATGTGAAATTACACCATTGAAAAAGAGAATGAAAGGCAGCAAATACAAGAAAGGCTGTGATAGACGCTGGTGGAGAAGAGATGACTTTCATTGATCATTGTGTTGATTAACAGGAAACAGAGGAATGAAGTCTGACGCGCTTTCATTCGCTTTATTTATTCCTTCGTTTGTAGTTTTCTGTTTGAAACTGGGTTTTTTTTGCTTCGGAGAAGGAAATGAAATTCTAAAGAAGTGATTCAGCCATGTTGTAGTGTGTCCTCGTTTTCTTATTGATACAAAAATAGGTATGTGTTTGTGCAAATGTAATCACCAGGCCTTTAATTTGTGCTAAGTTTCAGCAGAGAGCTTTTTGTTCATTATTTGTGCGTCTGTTCTTTCAAGCGGTTCTTTTAATGAACATGTTTAAAAAATGAATTCAGCAATTATTTTGCATAATTACATCATCACATTGTCCCTGACATCTCTGCATGACATTACTCCCTCTTAAAAGTTCTGATTAAGCCATATGTTGGCGCATGTCGCTCTTTTTTATGTTTTTTTTATTACTATGAATGTTTATTGTCATGTGTCCCAATTTCGTTTTATGTAGGCAAGATTCAGCATGTGGGGGGGAAGTAAATCACCTACAAAATTAGAGAACAATCTACATTTATTTTTTTTTTAAATGAGATCATTACTTAGTCCTATTAATAGGTATTCTAACGTCAAATAATTATCAAAGAGTGGTGTTTTAAGAATATTTCATGAGATACATAAAGTGATCTCTGGAGCACAGTACAAAATGTAAAAGATATTTTAAAAAAAGAGCACTCGATCAAAATTAGAGTCACTTTCAGATCTTCCCAGTTATTGGTGTTAATCTGCACCTTCTGGTTATTTCATTAATTGTCTGATAATAAGCCTTATTTAACTGGCAGTCAAACTTTCTAGATTTTACTGACTTTGTAAGGTGGTAAGTGACTGAAACCCTCTCACAGCAGGTTGTCCAGTTGATTGAGCGAGCCTTTCCGTCATGCAAGAGAAGCTGGTTGCTCTTCATTTTAATATTTGTAGAATATTGCATATTTATAATGTCTGTCACTCGTTCACGTCTCACCAAAAGGCTGGTCATCCACAAAAGAATGCAAAAAATGTCAGTAAGCATTCAGTTCAGCACTGCAGCTGTTAACCTAAAACCTTAAAAGGTGCTAACCTTTGCTAAGAAACATGTTGTGTGGATTGAGATGAAATCAAATTTATTTTTGGGGGGGTATGATCAGAAATGTTGTGTTCATCATCAAGCTGAGAAAACACAGAATCTAAACCTTTCAGAAGAATTTAGTAGGTGGGAGTTGTGTCATAGTTTGGTGGTGTTTACTGCAGCAGGAGGTGAGCCTATTATACAGATTCATGAAAGAGTGATTGAAAATGTTTACCATCAGCTCCTTCATGAAGCATGCAGTTTTCATGCCAAAAGTCACATGGCAAAATAGGGCAAAGCAGTTACTTTAAGCTGAAACAGAAGAAATTATGCCAAGGTATCCATAATCTTGGACCAGGCCATCCTGATGCTGATGCTCATGCTGTGACGGCCATGGAAGAGCGAAGAGCGTGAGACTAATTTCTGAAAGACCACATTGGCAGACAAGTCTCCGCATTGATCCTGTGGGCCAGCCTGAACACTCGCCGGAGACCTACTCACACCTGCAGTTCTCCTTGATGGATGTCCAGCGTTCTCCAGTCTCCGATGCCTAGACTGCAGCTTCACACAAGACCTTTGGCCAGAGGAGAAATGGTTGCGCCCAACTGAGCCTGGTTTCTCTCAAATTATTATTATTTATTTTTTCATTTTTTTCTTTACTTCGTCAAATGGTGAAGTTTTCTTCCTCGCCACTGGCTTGCTTGGTTGTGCCTTGTGGAGCTGCGCATCGATGGATATCCTCTTTAGTGTTTAGACTTTCAGCAGTGAAAATTAAACCACACTGAACTAAACTAAACTGAACTTCAACTCTGAAAACTGGACTGACACAGTTTTAAATTCACTAGCACTTCTATGTTAAGCTGCTTTGACACACTCTACATTGTAAAAGCACTATATAAATAAACATAAGTTGAATTAAAACACTTAAAAGTGAAATGGCTAGTGTACAGTTCTGACCTAAACCTGATTGAAACTCAATTAAACCTTTCAATTGAAGCCTGGGGCACACCAAATCAACGTGGAAGATCTAAAGACAAGAAAACAGATCATGTCATGTCACATGATTTGTGTCTGGTCCCAAAAATCTACATGTGAGCACACCAAACAGACGAAAGCCAACTGAAATTAAAAATATTTTGTCCATCTGTGTCAGAGGATGTCTCTTTACTTGCTTTTCGTTTTGTCATTCCACAAATGGAAACTGGAACTAGTGCTGCACACATACAAATGGTAAACACTTCCACAGTACTTGTCACTCACCACAGGGTGCAGTTATTATCATTTTGTCTGATAATATGTCTGCAAATCTGATAATCCATATAGTTTGCCTATAGTAAAGAAATGTGACAAAATGACTGAGAGCTTATTTGTGTTCCTTCATGAAATGTCATTGGAACAGCCAATCATTGTTTTCTTTCCCAAAAAATGGATTGTTCTCTTTGCCATATCTGTATGAATTGGGCAAACTCCCTCCAACGCGAGCCTTATCGGTCCATGCCTTTAACTGTCAGGTTACTCATAGGTACAGGTTTGTCTAATAACCATTAAAAAACAAAAACCCATGCTCATTGGAAATAAATTATTCAGACTACAGTACATTTTTGCAAAACATATGTTGAAGCCCATTTTTAGATTCACATAAATGTAGGCAGAAGCACTTATATCCAGTGAGCTTGTGTTGAAAAAAAGCACACAATGTTTGTTATGTCTGTGAATGTAAACAGATGGTAAAGAAATCAGTATCTTATAAAGATACTGCCTTTATATAAAACTGCCTTTCTTGGACATGAAGACAATACAAGAATCAACTCAGCCATGCTCTCCGAACTTAGGTGGGAATTATTTATACCTGAGATGTGGTGATGTGTATGTTACTGGAAGGAAACTTAGAAATATAACTAAGGTGTTTGAAGGATTTCAGAAACAATGCTTACTGACATACCTTTGGAGGGACTTTGTGATTTGTAACAATGCAGATCTTTTTTATACAGCAGCATTAAACTTTAAATGAAGGTAAAGCTGTAAATATATAAACAAATAATGAACAAATTTTATAAAATATTTTAAAAAGACAGCAAGAAGCAACATTAAACTATATATGATATTAAGGATGTAAATAAATAAATAAATAAATAAATAGGGGAAAATCTTGACAATTGATCACACTAAAAACCAAATATTTCACATGCATATTAATTTTAAGCATGTGCAGAAAAGTGGAGTTACTGCAAAACTGAATTAAACACTAAAATACATTTTAGAAGCAATCTCTTTGACTCTGGCTTAGTGAAATATGGCTTTGTTGCATCTGTTGTGAAGTTAAATGAGTCTTAATGTCATTCTGAAGTGTTACACACCATTACACACACATATAAATTCAGTTTTTACCAAGACAAATTATAACACTGGAGCATTGCGACTGTACGTAAACATTTCAAGATAAACAGACTCCCGATTCAACTTTTAAGCGCTTTATACTTTCAGTGCTATAATTAAAATAGCAACAAATGAAATAAAAAAGTGCAATAATAAACTAATTGTCTTTGTCAACTGACAGAGCATAAAAACGAAAGGCAAAACTAAGTATGACAACTCTTTGTTTTTTTCTGTATACAGCAGATTTCAACTGATATTTGTGTACTTTATGAATAATGACTGTTTTCCAGGAGGTTGAGTTGACGTACAGTAGCTGTGTGGCATCTTTAATAATGGATGTGACATTTCATATCTCTTTGATAATGGAAAGTTCAAGAAAACAGCATTCCTTTGAAATATAAATATTTTGCAATATTATAATGTGTTCACTGCCACTTTTGATCAATTTAATGCATACCTGCAAAATAAAAGTATATATTTCTTATAATATGCAATTTACTGACTGGATATTTAAACCATAATTAATGTGTTTCAATAAAATGCTCATGCAGTGTAATTCCTAAAATATAATTACATTTTCAACCAATGTGCGTCTCAAAAATATATTCTTGACAAAAGTCTTGTCGTCGATCCCAGTTGTAAAAGCAACAAATAATTGATTGACTTCTAGTTGATCATTTGGAAAAGTGGCAGAATGTAGATTTTCCCAACAAATCATTAGAAATCTGTCAAGTTTGGTGAAGAAAAGTCATGGTTTGTGGCTACATTCAGTATGGGGGCATACGAGAGATCTGCAGAGTGGATGGCAACATCAACAGCCTGAGGTATCAAGACATTTGTGCTGCCCATTACATTACAAACCACAGGAGAGGACAAATTCTTCAGTAAGATTGCGCTCCTCATACCTCAGCCTCCACATCAAAGATCCTGAAAGCAAAGAAGGTGCACCAGGATTGGCCAGCCCAGTCACCAGATTTAAACATTATTGAGCATGTCTGGGGTAAGGTGAAGGAGAAGACATTGAAGATGAATTCAAAGAATCTTGATGAACTCTGGGAGTCCTGCAAGAACGCTTTCTTTGCCATTCCAGCTGCCTTTATTAATAAGTTATTTTGAGATGTACTGTATGCAGTCCTCCAAGCTCATGGGAGTCATACACGATATTAATTTCTAAGCAAAGTCAGACCTTACTGTCATAATTAAATAATTATAAATCAAAGCATAATCATATTTTATTTGGTAAAATATCTAGAAGCCTTTGCCTTTCATATAAGCCACTTCTGATTCCAAATGGTCAACTAGAAATCAAGTGATTATTTGTTCTGTCTAAAACTTGGATAGGCGACAAGACTTTTGTCAGATAGTTTATTTTGCATATAAATCAGACATTGCTTAAACAAATCAATACACATACATGCACGCACAGACTTGTTCCTATGTCCCAGTATAGGGACTTTCATAGATGTAATGACGTTTCTACTATTCAAACCATATCACACTACCCATAAACCTAACCCTTACAGAAACAATCTGCATTTTTACATTGTCAAAATACTTAATTTTGTATGATTTATAAGCATGTTTACCCATGTGGACCAAAATCGAGCTGACACAAGTCCCCATGAGTCTGTGGCTGTGTCCAAAATGGCCTACTACTCAGCTGGTACTGCATTTAAATTTAAATTTACTACTCGACTGTTAGAAAAGTTTGTTATATAGTATAAATATGTGTAGTATGAATGGAACTCGGATGTACTACATCTGCAATTTTGTCAAGATCACGTGACCTACCTGCGTCAGTTGGGTCAATTCACTCCCATTCATGAATTCTCCTGCAGGGCATCATGGGATAGCATAGTGTGCATCAGATGCAGACTTCAGAATCTCGCCAGAAATATTACTTCCAGCGATGTGGATGGACATTAACTGCATCGCTGGAAGTAGTAGGTTGTCCGCACAGTTCTCGCATATTTATTTTCGTATTCTATGAATTTGGACATTCTACTCATTTTGCATACTGTTATTAGAGTACAATATAGTATGGAAGTATGCAATTTGGGACACAGCCAGTGTGTATTCAGGTTTAAGTCCCCACCAGGATATAAAAACAAGTACTAGCACATACACACATTTTAAAAATACTGTAACAGATCTTGATTTCATTTCCTCTACGATATAAAAATCTGTTTTTAGATTAAAAAAAATCTGTTTTTATAATAACAAACTTAATATCTTTGAAATAAAAAATATTACAATACATAGCATTACTGACCACCAAGCTTATTACTTTCCAACAACTAAAATAAATAATAAATCTAAAAACATGTTTGTTGTTAAATAAAATATAAAATCTATCTCATTAGGCGACCAGTGGCACAGCAAGAATGTCGCTGGGTCGCAGGTTTGAACCTTGGCTGGGCTGGGTCAGTTGGTGTTTCTGTGTGGAGTTTTCATGTTCTCCCTGCGTTTGCGTGGGTTTCCTCTGGGTGCTCTGGTTTCCCCCACAGTCCAAAGACCTGTGGTACAGGTGAATTGGGTAGGCTAAATTGTCTGTAGTGAAT
Organism: Danio tinwini; assembly: GCA_903798205.1. Classification (NCBI taxonomy): domain Eukaryota; kingdom Metazoa; phylum Chordata; class Actinopteri; order Cypriniformes; family Danionidae; genus Danio; species Danio tinwini. Next base: position 787,665 of record CAIGQZ010035027.1, read on the forward strand.
GAGTGTGTGGATGTTTCCCAGAGATGGGTTGTGGCTGGAAGGGCATGCGCTGCATAAAATTGTGCTGGATAAATTGGTGGTTCATTCCGCTGTGGCGACCCCAGATTAACAAAGGGACTAAGCTGACAAGAAAATGAATGAATCTATCTCATTAAAGTAACTACAACTAAAATAAAAATGTATAAAAAATATAAAGACAAATTAAAAACACACACAAGTTATAGTAAAACACTGCTCTGCACTGCTCATGCAAAACATTTTTTTTTTCTCCTCACAAATCGGACATGTCTAACCAACAAAACCACAACATGTACTCCAAAGAAGACTACGGCGACAGCAAATCTTTGTTTTCCCTTCTTCTCAGATTTTCAGTGCTGTATATTTTGTGTACTTTCTGTGCTTCGCCAAGCAAATTGCAAATATAATGACTGTTTTTCAACAGGTTTGAGTTGACATACAATAGCTGTGTGTCATCTTTAAGAACACAGAAAAGCAAGAACATGTTTCCGTATCTGAGCATCGTTCAGTAAAGCTTTCTTGCTGTATCTCAAAGAAAACACTTTTGTCTTCTTATCTTCTCCACCTGTCGCCCGATCAAAAAAAGCAGCGCCTTCAAACAATCCTGTCTTCTGCTGCTATAGGAAATGTGTATGTTTGTTCATCTATACTGTACAGCATAAATCTGCTGTTACTGCTGCAGGAAAGTGGATATTTCTCTCAGAAGTGTTGCTTCAAAAACAAGCTCTTGACACTTGCCACTCTTCACACAAAGTAATTATTTTTCCAACCAAAGGCAGCGAAGATTTTTCACTGAATAAAAAATAAAAAGCTTAAAGCAACTGTTCTATCTGCTACGCAGCTTCAACTACACCCTCTGCAACCTTGATAAAAAAATCCTGACAGCTTTTAATTAAAATTGTAATTAAAAAATTATAATATTTTGTGCTTTTAAGTGTTAAAGGACTCTAAGGTTTAGCTGACAGTAAAGCAGGTGCAGATATTTGCACATTCTTCATCTTGGTGTACGATCTTTATGTGGACAAGGACCAAAATCATTACATAAGTGTTCATAAACAATTATGCATGTCTGTCAAAGTTCCAGCTGTTAAGTGGTTTGAGAAGCGCTGAGCGGAAATAGAAATGAAGCACATTCATCAAGACTGAAACCGATCGTCTGCACGCCTACAGTCTTCTTTCATATGAACAGACAGAATACATACAAAGTTGTAAGGTTTTTTTCTGCTCTTCATCCTTTTTAGTATTTTTAGCTCTGTTCAGACAGAATGGTTATAGTCATGCTTAGCAATTCATGTATGATTGAAAGCCTGTCCTTATGTTTTCATAATATCCAAACTCAACTTCGATAGGTCTTTGCTAGTCTGCTTTTTACACTGGTGTGTTGTTCCAAACTGTGGGATTGAAAACGTTTTTGTAATCGTCTAATTTTTTCTAATTTTCTAATCGTTTTTCTAATCTACACCTATTCATCATACATATCGCTGTCAACACTGCCATTTTCACATAGTTTTTTTTTGTTTTGTTTGTTTGTTTTTTGGGAGTATTTTATTGTATTTGCATTGCCTGCAATTTGCACTGTCTGTATTTTGCACTGTTGTTGTATTTGCACTATCTGTATTTTTGCACTGTCTAGAGCCAGCACCCAAGCTTTACACTCATCATAGCACACGTGCTGCTGATGACGTGACAAAAAAAGTGATTTGATTTGATTTAATTTGAAAATGTTTTTCTAATCGTTTTTGTAATAAGCGCCCAAAGCTTTTTATCATAATTGCCATACAACAGAGATTGAAGTGTACTGTATTTATTTCCTCTTTTTGGAACAATTAGCAACAGTGGCTTCTGCCATAAAATTATTATATATAAATTTAGCTTAAAACAAACAAACAAACAAAAAAGAAGATAGATTTTTTTATACCACAACTTCCAGTGGAAGACATTTTATCAAAAAGTGATGATTGGCTGTCAGAAATTGATGATACATAGTTGGATGGTACTGATGCAACAAAGGCGCACTGGAAATGCTGTATGTGGTTCAGCAGACATTTCTGTGAAACTACAAAAACATACAGTACTTCAACATACATTTGACTGCAGGTAAAATTAACACTAGGGGAAAGTATGATACCAACAGATTTTGTCAACCCAGGCTTATTCTGATTATGTACAGCTATATACATTTCTAGAGAGCTTCGTTTCCCAGGAGGTACATTTTTTTGCAGTTTTTATTTTTGTGAATCCACCAGAGGCCGCTCTTTTTGAGATCTCAAATTGCTCTTGTGAGTGCCATTCGCACCTCTTGTTCTTGCGTAAATCCACCAGAGGTCACTGTCGACTGACTGACTGACTGACCAATATTCCCACCCACCCCCTTCCCTAAACCCAGGGGTTCTCAATCTCGGTCCTGGAGGTCTGGTGTCTTGCAGATTTTAGCTCCAGCCTCAATCAGGCACACCTGGACTAGCTATTCAAGTTCCTACAAGGCTTTCTAGAAACATCCTTTGCAGATATGTTGAAGCAAGTTGGAGCTAAAATCTGCAGGACACTGGGCCTCCAGGATCAAGTTTGAGAACCCCTGCCTAAATCCAACCGATAGTGTTTTAAAAAGCACAGATTTAACAGCGCACACCCACTTCTTTAAACCCAACTGACAACGTGTTTTGAAAAGCAAATACTCACCCTGTTATTTACTTGTTTGTTTTATTTTGGGCTTTTGTTTTTGTCCTGTTTTCTTAAACTGCTCTATGCCAAACTCAAACTCCATCGTCATGGTCAACTCTGCAAAACTCTCAAATCCTGCAAAACTGGTAAACGCGAGAAAGCTGTCCACATGGAGGTAAGTGGTCAATTGGTAAGCATGAAAAGAAACGGCATCATACCATCCCATAGCATTCGTTTTAAAGACGAAATGCAGCCATAATTCATGATCTCCAGAAATGTATATAGGGCTACGTTTTCAGATTGAGCCTATTTTGGCTTTTGTTCAATTTCACACTTATGATATTTACAGGGACATATAATCAACCAATGAAGCATTATTTTTGAGCAGTTCTTTGCACTACACCAAACAAATACCCCAAAACTGTAAAAAAAAAATCCACAAAAAATGTGAATTTGAAACATACAGCAAAACACACCCTGAGTAACATAATTCAGATTCACAAAAACATTTAGACAGTGCTCTCTGGTGTATTTGTTTTCTGAAACGTGCAACGAAACTAAACCTAAACAATGTATTTTTGTTACACATTTACAAAAATGCAGCCTGGTTCACACATTTCAAAATGGACGATAGATAGATAGATAGATAGATAGATAGATAGATAGATAGATAGAT
>CAIGQZ010035027.1:794043-806673 GCA_903798205.1 Danio tinwini
GGATGGATGGATGGATGGATGGATGGATGGATGGATGGATGGATGGACGGATGGATGGATGGATTGATGATTGGATGTATGATTGGGTGGATGAGTGGATAGAAGGAATGAAACATAGATGGATGGATGGATGGATGGATGGATGGATGGATGGATGGATGGATGGATGATTGGGTAGATGGATGGATGAAAGAGTGGATAGATGATTGGATGGATGAGTGGATATATGGAATGATACATGGATGGATGGTTGGATGGATGGATGGATGAATGGATAGATAGATGACGCATGGATGGATGGATGGATGGATGGATGGATGATTGGGTGGATGATTGGATGGATGGATTATTGTATGTATGTATGTATGTATGTATGTATGTATGGATGGATGGATGGATGGATGAGTAAATGGATAGAATGACACATGAATGGATGGATGAGTGGATAGATGATTAATAGATAGATGGAATGATACATGGATGTGTAAGAATGAAAATTATCATATGCATTTGTTTATATGGCAAAACATGTATTTTTCACCAAAAAAGGTCCATACTGACTCCAAAAGCAGATACTGATAAGATCAGGGCCTGGTGTGTGGACTGGTGGTGTGTGGGTTTTACGATGTGGTCACATGTTGATTGGTCACCAGTATGTCTCACCATTTGGGCTTTAATCACATGATCAAGAAAGATACAAAGTAGTTGGTAAACATTGCTCTGCCTTATTTCGTGGTCTGTTCTTTTCCTGCTCTGCTCCTCTCCTGTTTTGGAAGCTATCTTCTTTGGCTCTACTGCTATCAGGCTTTCTTTAAAGGGCACCTATGGTGAAAAATCTACTTTTCAAGCTGTTTGGACAGCCATATGTGTAGGCATAGTGTATAGACCGTCATATTGGGGTGATATAAACACACTCAGTCCTTTTTTTTCAATTTAACAACATAAAAACGGTTGACCAACTGGAGCGGTTTTGAGATCGACCGCAACTTGACGTAGGAGTGCGGTCCCCCCGCCCACCAATATTGATTGACAGGTGGCCATTACCATCTCCTCAGTATGTTGTTTCACGTCCGCCATTTTCAGCGTGTGAGTCAAAGCGACGTCACCAAAGAAACACCCTTGCTCTATTTTTAGATGTAAGGCTCATTGGGCTCAACATTCACCATGTTATTGCTCTCCTTGCCGCCAGTGTTTGTAAGTTTTGGTGTGTTTGCATACATGTGTACTTTTCATTGTGTCTTCCTTAAACTTCTGCATTTCCCGCGGTCACAGAAGCTCCCTGTCATCTTAACTAGGTGCAGCTGGAAAGTGCGAGCACGCTGCCTCACGTGCTCGTCCCTCCATTGGAAATAACGAACTAACGACGCGCAGCGCCATGCATTTCGCGTTGTCGCGGATGAAAGTGAGGACTGGGGGGTTTGCTCACTATTCTGCCGCCTAGGTCGCCTCTATGGACGCGCTGGTCCTGCTCAGGACACTGTTCATATTTCTGCCGCGCCACAGAGCGTTATCTGAATAGTTTCATTTTAAATAACATGCGAATGTGCGCCGCGACATGGCTCTGAGTGGCGCGTTTGGTGTATGACGCCCTTTAGTTATAGCCTCAAGCAGGTCGTACACCAGAAGCGCCGCTCGGCGACACGCAGCGTCGCGCCACGCAGCACCATGCTTTTTTGTATTCTAAACATAAGTTTCTAACAGGTGACACACCGACGCTGCAAGTGTGCGATACATTCAACTGCCATGTGCGCGCCGTGTCGCGGTGCATCCGCTGCGTGATGCCCTTCAGTCATAGTTAATTCAGTGTGCTTTATTTGTCTCGGTGTAGGCTACAAGCTCGGAGCTTTAAACTAGCACAGAGTTGGCTGTAAAACTCTACAAAGACACAAATGATTCTGTACTCTCTGCTTGGTTTGTGTCTAAGTCGTACATGTACAGCTGGCTGGTACTCTCACTCATGTTGCTTCTCTCTGTCTGCCTGTCTGTTGCAATGCACAAAGCGGGGGAGCTCTTGGCTCCGCCCCTTGTTAAGTTGGGTGGGAAGTCTAAACTAATTTTCATGTGAAGCAACACGCCCCTAAAACAGCAAACTGTGTACACGCCCCCAAAATGGCACTTTTTAACACATCATAATAAAAAAATCTGAATTGTGTTTTGAACTGAACCTAAACTGGCACACTCAGAAGAACCATAATATTAATATTACATCTTTAAAAAGGGGTAAAATAGGTGCCCTTTAAGGCCTACTTACTACTCTTTGTCTCTCTCTCTCTCTCTCTCTTTCTCCCTCCCCCTGTCTCTCCTTCTCTCTGAGGTAACGTTATTTTCCATTTTAGCTGGGTACAAGTATTATTATATTCTTTTTATCATTTCATTTTAAATCATTTTATAGTTATTTTTAACTAATTCAGTTTTAATTATAAATAATTATTGTCATTAAATCATTTCTTTTTCAAGTATTTGTAAATTACTTTTGATTTAACATTAACACTTTATTGCTCCATATTGCAATACAATACAATCCCATAATATCAACGCTCTCCCACATTTTAAGCTACTAATACTGCCCGTTTTGCAGAAGGATGGTTTGACTAGAAATGTACAGTTTTTTACCATCATACTGACCATTTTTAGTCATTCGCCAAATTCCCGAAAAATTCCTTGGGTTTGAATGGATGGATAGATGGATGGTTAGTTCAACACATGTAGATAGAAATACCTGGAAACAGTTTTAACAATTTTAGATGTTGTTGCTGAAAAGACAACATTAAAATTCATTTATTGAAGAACTGGCAAAAAATAAAATCAATAATTCCAAAGAAATCTCCAAAGGCCTAACCATCAGCTTTAAGAATGAGGTCACAGACAGAGTAGAGCGCACATCGGCTGGAGAAGCTCAGGGCTTTGAGTCTTGCCACTGCAACCAAACAGAAGCGTGTGGCAGAGAGTTCATGTAGAATTCATAAAACTGAGGTCTCTCATGTTGTTGCTTCTTCTGAAGGGAGCAGGACAGATGTCTGAGCGTCTGTCGCCCTCCGTCCCTCTTGCATGATTCAGACTTATAGTAAAGCTGTTCCCAGATGGAACCCGAGATCTCTCTTCTTCACCCTTCAGAAAGAGCGTTAGGGGAATAGAGATGGGGAATACCTTTGTGTTAGGAACGACAACATCAATGTGAGCTGAATATTAACCACACATTTATATATCTATTTATTTAATTAGTTTTTTGGGATGTTTATATGCTGCTTTGTGCATTTAGAGTGTATGGGGATTATATTTTTTGAATCAAGGTCATGTAAGGACTGCACTTTCATCATGGTTGAGGTGCATCCAGTAAGAAGGCCTTGTGAATTAACCATTCACTTTGCAATCTCTGAGTTTATGCAATACATGTGGCAACATCGGGTTTACCCCAGTAGAGCCTTGATCAACTCCTTTTTTTATTATTTCTGGAACAAAATTCCTGTTGAGCATATGCAGCCTTAACCTTAAACCTACTATACGCAAGTCAGAGCAAGGACTAAAGTTGCCAAAATTAAGAATTACTATTTATTATTATTATTAGTAGTTGTTGTTGTTGTAGTAGTAGTAGTAGTAGTTGTAGTCATCGTAGTCGTCATCATCGTAGTAGTATTAGTTGTCATCATTGTAGTCGTAGTCATCGTAGTAGTAGTAGTAGTTAGTAGGAGCTGTCTGTGGAGAGGTAAGCATGATCGAACACCCAATGAGGGGGGAGAGCATGCTTGAAGCCCGGCGGCTAATCAGCAGGCCAATCAGAAATAATAAATAACACCTGTTTATTCTAGTGATTGGGCCGGCGAGACACCCTTCTTAAGGAGAGAAGGAGCAGCCGGAAGGGAGAGAAGAGAGCACACTCACACCCACAGCTAGACGTGTTGTGTGATAGCTTGAAAATAAAAACTGCTACTTGCCTTATATCGCCGACCCTGTCTTCTTCTTCCCATCCTACAAACAAACTTTACTACACTGTCGTCATTGTAGTTGTAGTCATCATCGTAGTAGTAGAAGTCATCATCGTCGTCGTAGTTGTCGTCTTCATATCGGTAGTAGTCCTCATCATAGTAGTAGTCGTAGTAGTAGGAAAAGTTGTCGATGTTGTAGTTGTTGTCGTCGTCAACGTAATAGTAGTAGTAGTCGTCGTAGTAGTTGTAGTCATCATCATCATAGTAGTAGTCCTCATCGTAATAGTAGTCATAGTTGTAGTAGTAGTACGTCAGTCGTAGTCGTAGTTGTTGTCATCGTAGTAGTAATAGTAGTAGTTGTCGTCATCATCATAGTAGTAGTAGTAGTAGTAGTAGTCTTCGTCATCATCATAGTAGTAGTAATAGTAGTCATCATCGTAGTAGTAGTCATAGTTGTCATCATTGTACTAGAAGTAGTAGTCATCATAGTATTGTTGTTTTTTACTAAATGAAAAAAAAAACAACAGCAATTTCAGTTTTACTTCAGTAAGTGATATGTTTGTTTTTGTATTTGTGTGTTTGTACAGGTGAGTGGGCTTGACAAACCACCTGTAGGACACACACTCGTTTACTCTCCATATGCACCAAACACTTTCTCATTAAAGCCTCCATATTTCTGGGGGGGAAATTGCAAATCTCAAGTGATGAGTGAGCTTGACATGAAAAACACTCTTTCCCCTCTATTTTATTTCCTTGGGTATCTAGTCGTTTCAAAAATATATATAAATACACATTTTCAAATAAACATGCAGAAAGTTACAAATTTATATAAAGTAAAATTAAATAAATTAAATTACTTTAATTAGTCTAATTAATCAAGTCTAATTGGCTTAATATAATAATTAATACAGATTTTGCCATCAGAGTTTGACTAAAAAGCAGGGCTGTTTTTAAAATTGCTTTATTTTTATTTAGGCCTAATTTTGTTTTAAATTCACTTGTAGATGGCTAATTAAACCCGCTAAAAGTTTTTCTGCCAAGAGCTGCAAATGAATTTCTCTTTTTCTTGTCAGTATCATTGTACAAATGGAGAAAACAGACAGTGGCAGATCTCAAGTAAGTTCTAATTTTGATCATGAAGTGCATTTGAGCGTTGACATGCAGAGCCACGTTACAGTGATTGCCTTCACAGAATGAAACATTGGAAAGCAGCTGCCAGACACATATGGGCCATGAAAAGTAGCCGTGTGTCAGTCAGGCGGCACTCATGGAACTGATACGATACTCAATACTAGTGTCAAGTGCAAGAGGTTGTGAGTTCAAATTTTGCTCGAATGACATTTTTTTTGCAATAAACACATTAAAATAGCATTGGATGGCTGCTAGATGCAGAAGTGGAGTATTTTGTTAGGCTCTATTTTGCTAAACATTAATTGGTAACACTTTCAAATAATGATCCATATGTTAATGTTATTCAATACATTTTAAAAAAGTGAACAATACATTTATTATGGTATTTATCTTAATGTTAATGTTAGTTAATGAAAATATTAGTTAGTTATTGGTAATTCTTGCTAGCTTGCAATGCATTATCTAATTAACAAGTACAAGCTTGGATTTGCATAATGCAAATAAATAAATGCTGAGCTATGATTAATAAATGCTTTACAACATTGTTAATACTTAGTTTGTAATTTAACTAGCATTAACTAATAAACTATTATTTTAAAGTGTTGCCTTTTAATTATGTGATTATGTGCAAATGGACAGTTTAACAATGACTATCAGAAAAACATATATAGCTTAAAGGGGCTAATAATGTTGACCTTAAAATGTTTAAAAAAAAATTTAAAACTGCTTTTATTCTAGTCGAAATAAAACAATTAAGACTTTTCCCAGTAGAAAAAAAAAAATTATCAGACATACTACAAAAATTCCTTGCTCTGTTCAATATCATTTGGGAAATATTTAAAAAAGAAAAAAAATTAAAGGGGGGCTAATAATTCTGACTTCAACTGTACATAAAATGTAACGTATTTGACCTGTACAACAATATGTGATCATGCAAATTTGTATTTTTGATGATTGTCACTTCCTTGAATGTCATCATAATAATAGTAGTAGTCGTAGTCATTGTCATCGTAGTAGTAGTCGTAGTAGTCGTAGTAGTAGTAGTCGTAGTTGTCATCATCGTAGGAGTAGTATTAGTCTTCATAGTTGTCATTGTAGTAGTAGTAGTAGTCATTGTCATCATAGTAATGGTCATTGTCATAATAGTAGTAGTCATCGTCATAGTAGTAGTCGTAGTCACCGTAGTAGTAGTTGTCATCATCGTAGTAGTAGTAGTTGTCATAGTTGTTGTTGTAGTAGTAGTTGTTGTCGTCGTAGTAGTAGTTATTGTCGCCGTAGTAGTAGTAGTCGTCGTCGTAGTTGTCATCATCATAGTAGTAGTCGTCATAGTTGTTATTGCAGTAGTAGTAGTAGTAGTATGCGTTGTCATAGTAATAGTAGTCATTGTCGTAATAGTAGTAGTTGTCGTCGTAGTAGTAGTGGTAGTCATCATAGTAGTAGTAGTTTTCATCATCGTAGTAGTAATAGTTGTTGTTGGCATAGTAGTTGTTGTAGTAGTATTTTTCGTCATAGCAGTAGTCATCGTCGTAGTTGTTGCAAACAAACTGAACTAAAACACATTTAAAACTTGTTAAAACACATTTTATATTTAGCTTTTTTTCAGATTTTCTGTGCCTGCCTGTCTGCCTGCTTGTCGCCGAGCTTTGAACCTGCTTTAGATAACATAGCTCTTTTTTGGTCCAACATAGACTAAATGAAATAATAATTCTTAATATAACCAATTTTGACAAATTTTAACAACTCATGAGAGGAGGATTGTTGTTCTAAGACCAGCGAAGGAGATTAGGAACATGTCCTACTTGCGAAAACCACATTAAACAGTCAGTGTGAGCACTAGAGATCTCTATTTTTCCTTTTCAAATGTAAATCATTTAACTGTGGCTGTGAGCTGGATATTAAAATTTCAGGAAGATACTTTTTCAATAGTAAAGTTGAAGTGCAGTCAGATTTGAGAGTGAAACTGTGAGAGTTTTGTATTCAGGTCACAGGACATTGGCAAATAATGCTCTGTGATCATCGTGGGTTATTGTAGTAATGTTGCCGCCACAAGGCTGAGTGTGTTTTTGCTTTTGTACTCTGCTTTTGTATCCAGGGATGACTGCAAGCGCACAGTGAGTGGCAGTTCAGAGGATGTGTCGCACATGTTACACACTTGACACACATACAGTATACTGTATATAGAGTTGATACAGTTTTGGAAATAAGTCTGTTATGCTCACCAGGTTGCTGTGATTTGATCAAAATGCAGTAATATACAAAAATATTGCCAACAAAAGCAACTGTTTGTAATTTACAATAATTAACAAGCAACATATTATAATATTTTTATGGTGGCTTGACAAAGACAACTGTTTGAACATTATTTTTCTTATGAGACTAAAGTTTAAACTGTATCTCCTCCTGAAGTTTTTAAGCTACCAACAAACTTGGGTCAGACCTTTAAAATACTGTATCTTTTGTAACTGACAACACTTGGATTTCGTAAAACAATCAGATCTATAAGTCCAGTAGACTTTCACTAAAACCTTCAGTGCATTTTACCATTATTAGCATGTTTAGTGTATTGTTATGAAGCATGAAAAAATGTGTAATAAATATTATAGTATTTTTAAACATATTACACTAAAGTATACTTGGATGAATATGTAATAAAACAACTAATATAAATGAATTACAAAATACTGTATTAAGTTCTCTACAACAGCAGATACCAACAGGGGGGTCCCAGCCCACAAGGGGGCCTCAGCAAGCTCTGTGGGGAGTCGCGTCATATAAAAAAAAACATTGCAGTGGACAATTAAGAGAACAATCGTGTTTCCTTAGTTCATTTAATCCCCTAGCTGACCAAAAAAAATTGACAAATTTGTAATTCGTCCTACACAAATAATTCTCACTGAAAAAAAAACAAATTCTCACTGATTCTCCTTCAGCAGCTAATAGTAATGACCCAAGAATACTGGACACAGATGAGAAAGCTCCAAACATTAGGGACACATCGCTAGCAATTATAGAAGCACAAAAGGCAGGAAATACTAAGATACTTACCACAACTATGGTTTTATTCCATTTGCACGAAGGAAAGAGTCCCTGACCCAGCCACAGTGCATTATCTGCGCCAAAGTTGACCGTCTAAATTAATAAGATATTTGCAGAATACACCAACAAGCCCAGGGCATTTTTTAAGCGCAAGACAAAAGAGTTGACACACACCTACAATGAGATGAGGGACGTCACAGCTACTGACAAAAAACAAAAAAAGAATAATTGGCAACTAATATAGGGCTAATATAAAGGCCAAAGGCTTATGTTTTTCAGTTATACATGTCCTACTGATGTTTTGTTTTTATATTTTACATTAGGCTATTATTTGTGCATAAACATATCTAGATATAATAATCATACCGTTTGTTTAAAAAATAACTTTTGTGGGGGGGTGGGCTTACAGTATTTTCCGGGGGAAAAGGGTGTCTCAGGAAAAAAAAGGTTGGGAACCACTACAAAACACACCAGACAAAACACACCAGCATTTACTGTAGTAAAAAACAACATGCAACATAAACTGTTGTATATATTATAATATAAACAAACTTTACTATAGTTTAGATTAAAAACACTATTTACACATTACATTAAATCACTAGTATTTTTTCATGTGTGTTTTTAAAAATGGAATTAACATGCGGGCATGGTTCTAGCATAAATTAAAGTTGCCATGAAATGGAAGTTAAGATTGTCCTTTTTTACATGACATATATCCACTTGAAATAGTACTGAAATAAGGAAAAGAACGTAGGGCAGTTTGACCCAATTTGATTTGATTCCGATTCATGATTTGAACCAACTGGATTGTTGAAAGATGGCTATTGCTAACAAATTGGAGAAAGATTGACAAATGGATGAATTCAGAGCAGAAAAGAGACACTCACTGATAACCCCACCCTAAAGGCATTCCATGTGACCAGGAAGTGAAGAAAGTCATTTTGAGGGGGATATGACCCTGCTAAAAAACAGCTTAAACCAACCTAAGATGGTTGACTGGATTTAGCTGGTCAACCAGCCTGGTTTTAAAAGAGTTTGGGCCATTTCCAGGCTGTTTCCAGCCTGGTCATAGCTGGTTAGGCTGGGGTATAACCAGCTAAAACTATAGCTTGATCAGCCTGCATGGTTTAAGTTGGATTTGGCTGGGCTCCGACCCTGGCTAGGCTGGTCAAGCTGGTTTTAGTTGGTCATCTCCCATCCTGACCAGTTAAGGCCAGGCTAGAAATGGCTGAAACCAGCCTGGAAATGGCCAAAACCCCTCTAAAACTAGACTGGTCGTCCAGCTAAAACCAGCCAACCTTAGGCTGATTTAAGCTGTTATTTTTTCAGGGAAGGTTATGGTATTTGATTAAAGCTTATGAGGGCAAATTATTTGCACAAAATGTTGCAGTGCACAGATACATTGTGTTTAAATCTACTATTATACACTGTAAAACCCAATAAGTTAAGGTAACTCAAACCATTTGAGGAAACCGATTGCAACAAACCATTTAAGTTCAACAACTAATCCTAATGAGTACTGTGAACTTAATCCATTTGATTAAAAGAAGCAATTTGAGCACAGTAAAACCCAATAAATAAAGAGAGCTCAAACCAACTGAGGGGTTTGACTCAATAAGTTGTCTCAAACTCAAACCATTTGAGGAAACCAATTACAGTACTGTGAACTTACTCGATGAAGTAATGAGGTATTTAATTAACTCATTACCTTCAACACTGAGTTCAACACTGAGTGAAATGTTGTAAGCTTGTTTCTAGAATGCTTTAGTGTATCACCAACATGTTGTTAGCCCAAATTTATCATTACTAGGATGTTGCTAATATGTTGCTTAATATGTTTTTACATGTTTATGACCTGAATTATCATGTTGCTACGCTCAAAAGGACATTTGCTGTTTGTTCAAACCACTTATTTAAATGAGCTGAAACAACACAATTCTTGAGGTTTCTTTTGGGACAACTTAATTGTTTTATATTCAATCCACTTAAATTTGTCAAAACTAATAAGTTAACTTAATTTCTTCACATTGTCTCAACACAAATCAATTGTGTGGAACCATCTTTGAATATTTTTTTTCAGTTGCTATCATGAGTAAGCATGTTGCTACCATCTTTACAATGTGAAATAATATATTGCTTGCTGATCAAATTTGAACTCTGGGAGAAAAAAAATTCTAACTTTTTTTTCAAACTCTTAATTCTTAAATTTTATATTATAAGTCACAAAACCACTCAGAAACATGAGATGCTAAATGGCAGTTGTTTAGGAGGGAAAAAGATAATCGTAATTGTAAAATTAAAATGTCCAAATGTCCTTTTTCAATGCCTTCAACATACAGCGACGTTCCTCATCACACTGTTTTCATAAAAGCCAAGATGTTCAAATGTAAAACTCTTGTCAACAGCTAAACTCTGCATGCTAATCTCTCATAATAAACAAATGCACTCACCCAAATCAACAAACACACAACATTAAAACAGACATAACCAAGCCCAAAATAGAAATTCGCAAACACAAGCCCAGCAGCTCAGCAGATGGCATGTGTGTGTGTATGTACGCATATGTATGTGTGATATTTAGCGATATTTCTCCTCCCTCAGAGATGATTTTCAGGGATATTTCCCTCCCTCTGAAATGACAGATTGTGTGTGAGTGTTTCTCTTTATGACAGAGAGAGGGTGTGTGTTTCATTATTTAAAAGTGTGCTCCCGTTCACACTGACAGCAGATGAGAGGGGAAAGAGAGGAAGCATTGCTTTCTGTGGAGGCTGTGTCTCTTTATTTCCAAACAGTGATTTGCATTTCAGTGTGCTGCCAAGAAGCATGTACGCGCACACACATACACACACACACACACACACACACACACACACACACACACACAAACAGACATACATTTCCAGCAGCAACCTGAATTCAAATGCAGCACTGGAAGTTAAATAGCATTTAAAGTTTTAGGGTAGTCGCTCTAAACGGTTTTACCGCACTGCTGTTTATCGAGTTTAAAAGCTCAAATCTGATCTGAAGAACACACAGTCACATACCGTCATCCTACACTGTGATTCCAGTCCTGTATGGACATCTTAAGTCTTTTTGTAAGTCCATTTATGTTTTAATATTCGTAATACAGGGACTATAAATGAGTTTGCGGATTAAATCAAATACAACAAGGATTACAGCTAAAAGACTCAGATTACTTTTTTGTGAAAATCATTGTAGACGTGGCTGAATGTGTTATCAGTCTCTTAAAAGGCAAAGCTGCAATGTAATCTAAAAAAATAATTTGTGTAAAGATGTAGTGGAAAGCTGATGGTGCAGGTCAAAGGGAAAGAAGAAAGTGAAGTACAGGTTTATCTTTGACTGAATTTGAGGAATGAGGGATTTCGTAACCATTTATGATAATGTCCTATCAAGGCAGAATAATCACCCCAGCACAATATCAAGTGAAGTTGTAGAAATGAGTCATTTGTTCAACATGAATAATGAAACACTTGACGTTATCTTTTTCCAGTAGAAAATGTGGAAAAATAAAATAACTTAAATAAAATCAAAATAAACCGATATAAAGATAAAGTGTAACTAAATTTTTATGGGTATCTCGGGCCTGATCTCACGAGGAAATGTAAGTATTTTACGTTTTGGCAGTTTAGTGGCATTTAGTTGATTCGTATGAGTTGAATCTTATGAAAATTTAAGATTTTAAAAAGGAGGCTTGGCACTGGGTGATGAGCAAATCGTACTAAATGGTATAAATTAGATTGTACAAATTCATATGAATTAGCCACTAAATCAAAAAGTTATGAATTGCCCTGAGATTGTGTTGGTATCTCATAATATCTAAAGATTTATCAAAAAGTTCATGCAATAAACAGCTCTGATTTCTGAGTGTCAAAACATTTACAGTCAAAACAAAATCATAGCTCTTGACTGTCCATTGAGGTCTTGTATGTAAACATTGTTTACAGCATTATTATGTTATTAAGTTTATTGCACAGGCTGATTGTTTTGTTTCAAAAGGCCTTAATATATCATTAGTTGCTACTGGAATTAATTCTGCCTTTATATGTTTATTATATGAATGCTTTCTATTTGAATTTGCATTGTATGAAATGCAGAAATGTTTTTGATCAAAAAAATTATATTTAATGTTTATATTATTATTATTAAAATTATCCATCTAAATTGGATGCACCATACTGTATTTATTAGCCATTTGTTCTTCTGGTCACAAATAAAGAAGTGTTTAGTGCTAATATTTTGGACTTTAAGTTTATATATACAGTGCTCTGCATAATTGAGTACACCCCATTTTGAAAATAGTTTTTTTCCATTTCTCAGTGAATATAGGCAATGTATATTTTGGTGCATTTAAACAAAACATATTTATATAATAGATATATTTATTAAAATAATATTTTAGTCACCAAACATATTTAGAAATTGAACGATAATACAATTAAATTCAAATTAAATATCGCAAAAATAAATTACAATCTACAAAATTTCAACTAAATTAAAAAATATATATATATATATA
>CAIGQZ010035027.1:833904-843982 GCA_903798205.1 Danio tinwini
TTGATTGATTGATTGATTGATTGATTGATTGATTGATTGATTGATTGATTGATTGATTGATTGATTGAAGCAAATATGTTGAAAATATTACTAAGCCAAAGAATGAAAGAAATTACTTTTTCTTATTGCAGTTGATTTTGATTATATTATTATATTTGCTCATTTTGCTATGTGCATGTAAATGTTTGACCTCAGTGTACATAGAAGATTTGGAAATACACACTAGAACAAAAATAGATGTATATATATATATGATAACTGTTGAAATTTATTTTGGCAGTGCTTTTGTAGCCTGGACGAAAGGACCCGGTCATGGAAACAGAAAGCAAACAGTTTTACTGTCACTGGACATGCAAAAATTACAAACTTTAAATCCCTGATCTGAAACCACACTGCACTTTATCCAGTTTGCTGCTGTCACATTAACAGTGAACTGAATGTAAGATTGGCACAAATGATTTCCAGAGCTTTCGGACCTAGGTTTATGCATGTACTGCACCAGATTACTAGGTGCACTCTTGGTTATAGTGTTTGCTTCCCTTTTGTTCCTGTTTGCAACCATTTATTCGAGACAAAATAACTACAGCATTACAGTATTAAGCTAAAGTGTAAATCTGTTAGTTTTTTCATATTTATTTGATTGTTGATTAATTTTACATGTATTCTTAATAATTCATATGTAGTAAAATATAAAAATGAATTAATATATCTTGTAATGTATGTTAATGGAGACGCTGTGGCGCAGTGGGTAACACATTCGCCTCAGAGGAAGAAGGTCACTGGTTCGAGCCTCGGCTGGGTCAGTTGGCATTTCTGTGTGGAGTTTGCATGTTCTCCCCATGTTCGCGTGGGTTTTCTCCAGGTGTTCCGGTTTCCCCCACAATCCAAAGACATGTGCTATAGGTGAATTGGGTATGCTAAAAACTGACAGTAGAGTGTGTGTGTGATTGAATGTGGATGTTTCCCAGTGATGTGTCTTATATGGAAGGGCATCTGCTGAGTAAAATCATATGCTGGATAAGTTGGCGGTTCAGTCCGCTGTGGTGACCCCAGATTAAGAAAGAGACTAAGCTGAAAAGAAAATGAATGAATGTATGTTAATTGTCTATATGGCCCATATAAAATACACAAACACGCAAAACAACGTTTTTTATCATATTAAAGGGATAGTTCACCCAAAAATTCTAATTTCCTCACTATTTACTCAAAAAGAAAGTATTGAAGTACATGAATATCTTTGTTCTGTTGAACACAAAACAAGATATGTTGGAAAAAAGAAGCCATTGACATCCATAATAGGGAAATATTATGGAATTCAATTGCTGTTTTGGGGTGGGATGGTGGATCAGTGGTTAGCCATGTTGCCTCACAGCAAGAAGTTCACTGGGTCGAGTCCCAGTTGGGCCAGTTGGCATTTCTGTGTAGAGTTTGTGTTCTCCCTGTGTTTGCCTGGGTTTCCTCCGGGTGCTTCGGTTTTCCCCACTGCAAAAAGACATGCACTATAGGTGAATTGGGTAAACTAAATTGGCCGTAGTGTATGAGTGTGTGTGTGAATGTGAGAGTGTATGGGTGTGTCCCAGTAATGGGTTGCGGCTGGAAGGACATTCGCTGCGTAAAACATATGGTGGAATAGTTGGTGGTTCATTCCACTGTGGTGACCCCTGATAAATAAGGGACTAAGCCAAAAATAAATGAATGAATTGACATTTTTCAGAATGTCCTTCTTTGTCTTCACCCCTCAAACAGGTTTGGAACATGTGAAGGATGCATAAATGATGACAAAAGAATTTACACACATTAAAGAATTTACATTTTAATCTGAACCGAGCAACTAGCCCTACAATTAATTCACATGTGTGTTAATTACGTTAATATCCTTACATTTAATTTGTACCTATTTATTCATTCACTGTCCTTGCTGTTGATCTTTCACTTTGTCACCACACATTTCAAGACATATTGTTTGCATTATTTCTTCTAAATAAACCTTGAAACAACCAAACTGAATAGCAGCTTGACACCAATGTCACTTTGTTCCATTTCCTGAGCACTCGCATCCACAATGACATTCAGCAAACCAAATGGATGGTCTGACCTCCTGAAGTACCATAGCAGGATTTAAACATCAGCAATTCTTCATTTGCAGACTCGCTTCTTTACCGGAGAGACCCCGGTATTCAAACCTATTACCTTTCAATTGGCGACAGAGTTACCTCCGCCCCCGTAGATGTCTTTAATATGCTCATTGATTGGATGTAACAGCACAGACGCGCTAGAAAGAAAGAGAAGTATCTCTTAACCTCCCTCGTCCTCTTCCTCCTTCTCTCTCGCTCTCTCCATCATAACCAGCCATTCAGCCAAGGATAATCACTTTTGTACTCCAGACAGAAAATGATGTTCGGTAGAGAGCAAAAGCTTACAAGAGGAAGGAGAGCGAACACTGATATTAGGTTCCTGCCGAGCATAGCAGGACACTCATCTCCTCAAGTGGAGAAGATGCAGAGGGAGTAGAGGTGTGCTCCGCCGGAGGAGAAATGGGGGATTTATTGACAGAGCTTTTGAGGACAAGTAGAAAAGGGCCAACTAGGGCAGGCAGGAGGGCTTCGGAGATGAGAAGCAGAAGTTTTGCTGTCGAGTACAGAGCTTGTCCCTATGGTTACTGTGCTTACGGCTTTAGATCGCAATGGGGAGTCATGAGTCCAGCGGGACAAGATTACCTGGGCCGTCTTATTATTATCTGACCATTCATCTCGGCTCACACACACACACAAACAGCTGGTGCTTGTGCCTGAGTAACCCCTCCGAACACCCCCGATGAGTACATTGACTCTTTCTAACCATACAGTAGCGTTAGATTCACTGGGAGGCACACTTCACTTACTTGGGCCCTGTGTTCAGATTTGTTATGTGGAATTCAGAGGGGATTATGGAAGATGCTGAATTGGGAGCCGTTTTATTTTCTCTGGAAAGGTATTAGAGGATGGACTCGACTGAACGATAAGTCCACCAGAGGCTTATTTGAAAGGACAAGTGTAAGCAGGGAGGCTTCATGGAGAAATGTGGCCTGAATACACAACAGGAAGCACGTAGTTGGACAACATTGAATTTTGTTTGCAATTAAAGTGAACAAGATTCTTCAGAGTGATCAAGTCATTGATCTGTATCTCTAAGCGATTTGTTGATTTGGGTACTGAAACATTTATGGCAGAATACTGCCGTGATTAGTAGTCATGTACTTGGCCAAGAGACTTAAGTTTGGCCAAAAAAGTTGTATTTCTTCATTCTGAGGCAATGCTGGGGAGAGGTTCAGGGGAGATCATCCAAAAGCAACTCAAGCTCTTTAGAAAAAATAGAAAAAGTGCCTGTGGCTACATTTCTGTAGTGATAGTAAATTACATTTTGCATCATGCTCAAAATAAAATGTCCAGGGAGTCAGGAAAAGCATGATTGTGCATGTGGAAATGTTTTATTGCATTGGTTGTAATATGTATTGTGCAAGCTCAGAAATAAAAGGTTAAAATGAGTGGCTTTGCATGAACTCTTTCCGTTTTAAGCTTAATTTGCAAGTCACCTTGAGGTAAACAATTGAGGTTTACCTTTTTTAATCCATTCAGTTAATCTCCTGGTCTGGCTGGTGTACTTTTAGCTTAGCTTAGCATAAATCATTGAATCAGATTAGACCATTAGCAGCACACTCAAAAAATCATTCATTTTATTTTAGGTTTAATCCCTTTATTAATCAGGGGTCGCCTCAGCAGAATGAACCGCCAACGTATCCAGCATACATTTTATGCAGTGGATGCCCTTCCAGCTGCAACTCATTACTGGGAAACACCCATCCACTTTTGCATTCACACACATACAATACGGCCAATTAGCTTATTCAATTCACTTATAGCGCATGTCTTTGGACTGTTGGGGAAATCGGAGCACCAAGAGGAAACCCACGCCAACATGGGGAGAACATGCAAACTCCACACAGAAATGCCAACTGACCCAGCCGAGGCTCGAACCAGCGACCTTCTTGCTGTGAGGCAACAGTGCTACCCACTCTGCCACCGTGAATATTTTATTTTTATATATTTTTTATTAAAGCTTGATACTCAAGACACATTCTGTAACAGGACCAACAGAATATGAAATATCCTTTTCACAATAATCATATTTACAATGACATATTATCGACGAATAAAGTATTATTTTTGTTCCATATTTCACAGAATAAATACCACAAAACAATGTAATGGTATCTATTATTTTTAGTCAAGTATGGTTGACTCAACTATCTTCATATTAACAACTTGTCTGATTTGGTCAATTTGCTCAGTAGCTCACTTTGTACGGTGCACTAGCGTTCACAAAGTAGACAAAAGCACTTTTCGCTATGCACTTTTCTCTTTCGTTAAACACTATTAGTTTAGTTTAAGGAAGGGTTTAGCTCAGTTGTTAGCTAGGTGTTCTGACAAGCTCTGCCTTCTTATGAACATGTACAAGTGCATGCATTTTAAACATAAAATTAAATATACCCTAGTGCAGGGATCAACAAACTTGTTCCTGGAGGTCTGATGTCCTGCAGATTTTAGCTCCAACCCTAATCAAACACACCTGAACAAGCTAATCAAGGTCTTACTAGGTGTACTTGAAAAACCCTGAGTGTTGAAGCAAGTTGGAGCTAAAGCCTGCAGGGCACCGGATCTCCGGGAACGAGATTGGTCACCCCTGCCCTAGAGAAAATGTATTTAAAATAAAAAAAAAAATGTAGACAATGCCCTCTAGTTGATTTTTCATCTGAAACAGGCAACGGAACATACCCATAGCATATTCAGCCCATGTTCATTCTGAAAACAAAGCCCAAAACAAAGTTAGGGGGTTTTTTTTGCAGTTTTTGTTTTTGCGAATCCACAAGAGGCCGCTGTGTACGCTTTTTGACATCTTAAATTTGTGAGTGCCATTCGCATCTGCTTGTCTCACGCAAATCCACTAGAAGCCAATGTCTACTGACTGACTGACTGACAAATTGACTGACACATACTCCTCCTTACCTAAACCCAACCGATAGTTTTTTCAAAAGCAATCCAAAAAAAGAAAAGTCCTGCAGCCTGATTTTTACCAGGTTTTCAGATTTTACCACATTCTCAGCCTGTTATTTACTTGTTTAATTTATTTATTTTTTTACTTCTGTTTTTGTCTTGTAAAAAATGTAGGCTGAAGCATATATTTCCAATGAGCTTGGGTTAAAATTAGGGGGAATGTACAAGACAGGGTACCTGAAAAAGCAATAGTCTGAAAACAAGATTGTTACTACTTTACTGTCTGTAAACTACAAAAATGAAATCATGTAAAACTGTGCACGTGTATTACTACAGGACTGTATGTGCGCAGTTGCATAGTGTTACTGTACTTTACAAATTCACATCACCACCTACTTGCCTGCCATGCATAATACATTGCTTAAGTTTTTCAACTGGATCTGTGTGAACAAGGATCACTTTGGAATATTGACGTCTCTTCACAAAAAGTCTCAAAAACACAACAAAGAATCTTTGGCTTTAAGATTTATATGTAAGATATTAAGTGTGTATTACTGTCACAATTTTATTAAATTATTTAGTTTAGTTTTGCAGTTTAGTTCTGAAGCTTTTCTATTGGCCAAAAGAGTTTTGAAGAAAGAGCACACAGATCACCACGGAAATGTGAAAATAATGAGGGAACACTACACATGTAATGATACAAACAGAATATAAATAACTTGAGAGAGCGTGAGGAGAAAAGAGTGTTTGCCAACAACTCATCAAAGCCCTGCAATGAAAGCTTCCACGTTTGGCTTCGCAACAGGAAACGGTTTGATCACTTTCTGTCTTTTATTTATTAATTTTTTATTTTCAGTTTTTGGGGTGATGAAAGCAATCAAGATCCCCTGTGATCGCAGCTTGGAGTTAAGCATGCAGGTTACCTGAATCATGAAAGAGCCCTGCGATGGCAAATAATTAAACCAGCCCTATACTTCATAAAGGCCAGAGTAATGAGATGCAGCCTCCTTCAGCTCCTTAACCAGATTATTAAGCAGTGGTGTATAGCATTAATAGAAACCAGCCAGCTACTCATGTACCAAAGCTGCTTTACATATTTGCTAAATTGCATAAGTCAACGGTATCAGGCATGTTCTCCAATTAGCAGTAAAAGCACAAAGAGAGAACTGGTATGTACGTTTTGTGTTTTAGCTGTGTGCGGTAAAATAATGTTGTATATTACTTGCTAGAAAGGGTTACAGAGTATTAGAGCGGCAAAGTTAATCCTGCTCAGGCTGCAAATTTAAGTCTCACAAATATGAGTAAAAATTAACTTTGGTTGGATATAACAGGCTTTTTTTTGGCTGGTTACCTTATTACAAACTGCAAAAGAGTAAATCGAACTGTAAGTGGGATAATTAGACCTTCGCTGATGAAAGTGAACTGAGTGATTCAAAGCAAACTGCCTACTGAAGGAAATATGTATGCATGTATGCATTATATTTTCTTACTTTGTAAGATTCAGCAGTGCATCGATCCGGCAGATGGAAAAAAACAATCATTACTTAACATGAACTAATGTTAATTCCAGCATTACATAATCTTTGTTAATGTTAGTATTCTAATACATATTTATATTAACAGCTTAATGAGATAATGTTTACATAAACATACTCTAAAATATTTGTTCATGGTTAAATAATATGACTAAACAAAGTGCAAATTTATTTAGCAATGCTAAATCTGTGTTAATGTTAACTAAGCATATATTATGGACCGTTTTCACTGTTATAATGCAATTAATGGTCATCGAAATCTTACATCCTTGAAAGTTTTTAATATCTTGTTTTTTAAAAAAACATGAACATTTATGTATTTATGAATGTATTATATCATCTTTGCAGCAAACTACAAAAATGAATTACCGCTGATGCGAGGTGATACTAATGCAGCGTCTATGGGGCTGAGAGTAAATTTGACGTTATTTTTATGATTGTCAGTGGCTGCAGATCGCTAACGGACTACAAATCTGCCATTTATGGACTACATGTTCAGTCATGCAACACACACACACACATTCACCTGCTCCAAGTCACCATATTTTAGACTCTCACAGCTGAAGCTGCTTTTGGACTGATTACTGCACTATAAATACAGCACACTATAACTGCGGTCACACTAGAGTTTGAGCTTGCAAAATTCTGTCGCACTGTGCTGCGAAAAGGGGCGGGATTAAACAAGATGACTAAGCATTAAAAAATGCAAGCGATTGATACATGTTTTAAATTTCTGTTCAGAGAGGTCATGTTTTGATCCTGGATTGGTCTCACGCAGTCAAGTGATGCGATTTTGCAGGTCAGAGTTTACCAAGCTTGAATTTTGCACCGCAGCGAAATGCGAAACTTGACGCATGACCCTGCGTTTCCGGTCTGACGCATTCGCCTGCATATGAATGGAAGTCTATGGGGAGAAAAGTTCACTGTGACCGCAGCTTTACACACAGTTGTTGTTGAGTCTTGTAAATCTGTATAGTGAAACATTACGATGTGGTTTCCTTTGCCTTGTCTTGCCGTGTTTCAACCAAACCTTGTTTTATTGTTTATACCTGTCTGCTGCCTGCCTTCTGACCTCTCGCCTGTTACTTTGACTACGATTCTGGATTGCCTGTACACATCTGTTTGCTCCTGTTTTGACTGTTGCTTGCCTGACCATTCCATTAATAAACCCTGCGTTTGGATCCGCACACCCCTGTTCTCAGCTTCCACTTCACTGTAAGAGTTATTGTCTCTGGCCGCCGTCATCAATCTCACACAATTTTTTTCCCTTTTTCTGAAAGTCTTGATAACATCGTCATGGAGTATTTATTTTATTATTTCAGCAAATAGGGCTGTAAAATAAACACTTGTATTTTCCTATTCACTGCGCTCTAGGTTTACACAACTATGACGCCTTCCGCTACTGATAAACCTGGAAATGTGAAAAGGGTCTGTTGTTAACACATTCTTTAATGCATTAGTTAACATAAGCAAATAATGAACAAAAGTTAGTAATACATTAGATAATGTTGCACTAGAGTATACTTTAAAATAAGGTTCTCTTAACAAATACTTTATTAATCAAAAATCATGTTAGTAAGTAGTCCACCGTAACACTCTAAAACAGTGTTCATTTAGATTTCATTTGTCCCCGATTATAATCAGGAACCTTGAATTTGTCCTTAGCTTTACCAACATATAAATTAACTTATCTTAATAATAAGATATATGAATGTTAATTTGTATAGTTTATTAATCATTTGCCTATGCATTATGAATAATCTTAAAATAGCACCAACTATTTTTAAATAGCTTGTTTGTAAACAATGCAATACTTAATGAAAAAATGATCATTAACAAAGTATGAAAACACAATCATTAAGCACTTTATAAATGTGGTTATGTCAAGAATACAGCATTTGTAGCTCTATTTATAAACTGCTTACTAACATCTATTAATGTAGAGTTAATGCTTAACAGATAATGAATTAACAATTTGCTTATTAAAATTATTCATAGTGTGTAGTTATTATAGTGTTATATAGTATGTTATGTAGTTATTATAGTATTTTACAAAACTAGATTAAAAACCTATCTTTTTAGCAAAGCATACACTCAGTGCATCACTTAGCGGTATGACGCATGAATGTGCCCCACGCAGGTTTTTTGCATCTCGTTTATATACACTATGAATAGCAGCTACGCTAATTATTCTCTTTATTCTCTATTTCCACCTGGGGGTACTTATCCCGAGGCCCTCAGACTATGCAGCGCCACTGAAGCGATCCAAGACTAGCGAAGAGATGGTCCCAAGGTTTTCATAATCCTGGACCAGGCCGTATCCCGAGCAGCTGCTGTGGTGGTCATGGAAGAGTGGAGAGCATGAGATTGATTCCTGTGATGCTCCAGGGACAGGCAAGTCTTTGCTGAGGTCCAGCATTCTCCAGCCTCCGGCACCTAGACTGCAGCTCTGCACAAGACGTTTGGCCATAGGAGAAATGGTCGCACCCAACTGAGCCTGGTTTCTCTCAAGGTTTTTTTTTAATTCTTCACTTTTGCCAATTGGTGAAGTTTTTTCCTCGCCGATGTCGCCACTGGCTTGCATTGTTCGGGATCTGTAGAGCTGCGCATCGATGGAATTGCTCTTTGGTGTTTGGACTCTCTGTAGTGATTATTAAACCACACTGAACTGAACTAAACTGAACTGAACTTAAACACTGAAAACTGAACTGACACAGTTTCAATTCACTATAATCTTCTATGTGAAGCTGCTTTGACACAATCTACATTGTAAAAGCGCTATAAAAATAAAGATGAATTGAATTAAATTAAATTAAATTAAATTAAATTAAATTAAATTAAATTAAATTGAATTGAATTGAATTGAATTGAATTGAATTGAATTGAGTTGAGTTGAGTTGAATTCAATTATATAGTGTTATCGATACTATGCATTTACCAACAATGCCTAATCCAACCTTATATTGTAAAGTGTTACCCTATGTATTTATGCAGCTATAAGACACTTATAACATCATTTTCATTCATTTTTCTTCAGCTTAGTCCCTTATTTATCAGGGGTTGCCATAGCGGAATGAACCGCTATAACATTTTTTTTGCTTGGCAAATAAAAAAATAAAATAAAATTTGCAACTCACTTGTAACAACCAACTAACTTACTTTATAAAACAAATATGAGTCCTACAAGGGCCATGCTACTACAGTACACTCAGAAAGATAGATAAATTAATTAATGAAATGTAAAATCATATATACTATACATTGGTAATACCTTAGTTTAAGAACTACTGGGTAATTACCTGGCTGTTTTTATAACTACTGTACATGTTTTTACCAGGTAAAAAATAAAATCTCAATTCACTTGTCACTGCCAGCTAAGGCCAAAAAGGTAATTCTGGCCCCTGATCCTTCTTGTCCAGAAAAGGGTTCTCAACCTTACGCTCTATAATAAGACCCAGAAGATGGACAGGGGAACAGAATGAAGAGATGAGGCACAGGAGGGAGACAGAGAGA
>CAIGQZ010035027.1:848616-880295 GCA_903798205.1 Danio tinwini
CTCAGTAATTTAACTTTTATATGAAAATTTTGAATAATTGAATGAATACTTTCTTTTCATTGCATTTAAAGTGAAACTAATGTACCTACACATGGGAGCCTGAGAAAAAAATAATTTTAAAAGAAAAATTCAGATGATATATATAGGAAATATATTAAAGGGCACCTATGGTGAAAAATCTACTTTTCAAGCTGTTTGGACAGACATAGGTGTGGGTATAGTGTATAGACCGTCATATTGGGGTGATATAAACACACTCAATCCTTTTTTTTCAATTTAACAACATAAAAACTGTGGACCAATTGGTGCGGTTTTGAGATCGACGTAGAACTTGACGTAGGAGTGCGGTCCCCCCGCCCACCAATATTGATTGACAGGTGTGCATTACCATATCCTCAGTATGTTGTTTCACGTCTGCCATTTTCAGCGTGTGAGTCAAAGCGACGTCACCAAAGAAACACCCTTGCTCTATTTTTAGATGGAAGACTCATTGGACTCAACATTCACCAAGTTATCGCTCTTCTCGCGACCAGTGTTTGTGAGTTTTGGTGAGTTTGCATACATATTTACTTTTCATTGCATCTTCCTTAAACTTCAGCGGTTTGCATTTCCCGCGGTCACAGAAGCTCCCTGTCATCTTAACTACGTGCAGCTGGAAAGTGCGAGCACGTTGCCTCAAGTGCGCATCCCTCCATTGGAAATAACGAACTAGCGACTCGCAGCGCCTTGCATTTCGCGTTGTCGCGGATGAAAGTGAGGACTGGGAGGGAGGGGGTGGGTGTCGCGGATGAAAGTGAGGACCGGGGGGGTTCGCTCACGATTCTGCCGCCTAGGTCGCCTCTATGGACGCGCTGGCCCTGCTCAGGACACTGTTCATATGTCTGCAGCGCCACAGAGAGTTATCTGAATAGTTTCATTTTAAATAACATGCGAATGTGCGCGTCTGGTATGCCGTGTAGTGGCTCTGAGCGGCACATCCGGTGTATGACGCCCTTTAGTTATAGCTTTAAGCAGGTCGTACACCAGAAGCGCCGCTCTGCGACACGCAGCGTCGCGCCACGCAGCGTCGCGCCACGCAGCGGCATGCATTTCTGAATTCTAAACATACGTTTCTATCAGGTGACACTCGATGCCCTTCATTCAAAGTTAATTCAGTGTGCTTGGTTATTAGTCTCGGTGTAGGCTACAAGCACACAGTTTTTTTTATTTTATTTTATTTTTACTTACATGCTATTTTGTTGTACCTTTATTGTGATGGTCATGAGATTTAAACAGTTTCAGAAGAAAAAAAAATGAAGAAAGTCAGTGCTTGACTTAGTCTTTTTGCAACCAATTGGATTGTTGGAAAATGGGCGTTACTAACAAGGCAGAAACAAGCACTGATAGCCCCGCCCTGAAGACATTACATGTGATGAGAAGTGAAGGAAAGTCATTTCGAGGGGGGAGGGAGAGTTATAATTGATTAAAAATTTTTAAAGACAAAATTATTTCTTACAAAATAATGAAGTGCACAGAACTTATGACTATGAATTTATGACTAAATAAGAATGCTAAGTTTTCATGCTAACTTTAAAAGTAGCTAACTGAGAACTGGAGCATTGTGTAGCATTAGTAAAACTTTATTAGCTGTTTGATAATGAATTCAAGTAAAATACTATAGTGATATCAATTCCCATTATCCAGTGTCATATTACCTTTATGAAACACTTCTTTTAGATGACCCTGTATAATTTGCTTTCCCTCTTCTTTGAAGTCAGTTTCTGGTTCAAACATATGGTTGAATTATTCCAAAATCACAACTTGCCATTGTTTATGTTTACTGTTTCAGCTGAGTGCGTAAATGTCTGAGCTGGTGTGATTGAGTAGAGGCGGGTCTAATTTGCATATTTATAGCCCACTTTATAAAGGTGCAGATCTTATTCATAGCTATTTAGAGGACTGGATGTAATTTTGCATAATTTCTTGAAGATGTAGGTGGGGTTTTTTCTGAGAACAAGGGGCCGTCTTAGATGCCTTCTAAGGCCTCTTTTGCACAATGTAATGTGTATTTTTTTATATAGCACATTTATTGTGTATGGCCATACACCCAAAGTGCTTCACAATCATGAGGGGGGGTCTCTCCACAGCACCACCAGTGTGCAGCATCCACTTGGATGATGCGACTGCAGCCACAGGACATTGGTGCCAGTGCTCTCACCACACACCAGCTATTGGTGTAGTGAAGAGACAGTGATACAGCCAATTCGGTTAATAAGGAATGATTGGAAGGCCATGATCATAAGGGCCGAAAGGGAATTTAGCCAGGACACCGGGGTTACACCCTTACTCTTTACGAGAAGTGCCATGGGATTTTTAATGACCACAGAGAGTCAGGACCTCGGTTTAACGTCTCATCCGAAAGACATTAGAAAAGACGAAAGACAAATACATTTTAGTTTTAATACTCATAGGCTTTGCTACGGTTATGCCTTCCATCCACACTACCCCAGAGTTTTCGAGTCCCAAAAATTAAGCATTTTAAAAATGCTGAAGAGGCCAGTTTCATTTTAAATCGCTGCTGCTCCCTGTCAGAGTGGATGGGAAATATGGAGACATCTGAAAACAGGCATGCAATATATGCAATATACACTGTCTGATTTGCTGAATATCAGTTTTAATAATTAGTAATGGCCATTATTAAAGGGCACCTATGGTGAAAAATCTACTTTTCAAGCTGCTTGGACAGACAGGTGTGGGTATAGTGTATAGACTGTCATATTGGGGTAATATAAACACACTCTGTCCTTTTTTTCAATTTAACAACAAAAAAACGTTGGACCAATTGGAGCTGTTTTGAGATCGACCACAACTTGACGTAGGAGTGCGGTCCCCCCGCCCACCAATATTGATTGACAGATGTGCATTACCATCTCCTCAGTATGTTGTTTCACGTCTGCCATTTTCAGCGTGTGAGTCAAAGCGACGTCACCAAAGAAACACCCTTGCTCTATTTTTAGATGGAAGGCTCATTGGGCTCAACATTCACCACGTTAGCGCTCTCCTCGCCACCAGTGTTTGTGAGTTTTGGTGAGTTTGCATACATGTGTACTTTTCACTGTGTCTTCCTTAAACTTCAGCGGTTTGCATTTCCCGCAGTCACAGAAGCTCCCTGTCATCTTAACTAGGTCCAGCTGGAAAGTGCGAGCGCGTTGCCTCACGTGCGCGTCCCTCTGTTGGAAATAACGAACTAACGACGCGCAGCGCCATGCATTTCGCGTTGTCGCGGGTGAAAGTGACGACCGGGGATTTGCTCACTATTCTGCCGCCTAGGTCGCCTCTATGGACGCGCTGGCCCTGCTCAGGCTCATATTTCTGCCGTGCCACAGAGCGTAATCTGAATAGTTTCATTTTAAATAACATGCGAATGTGCGCGTCTGGTGTGCCGCATCGTGGCTCTGAGCGACGCATTCGGTGTATGACGCCCTTTAGTTATAGCCTCAAGCAGGTCCTACACCAGAAGCGCCGCTCGGCAACACTCAGCGTCGCGCCACACAGCGGCATGCATTTCTGAATTCTAAACATAACTTTCTATCGGGTGACACACCGGCGCTGCAAGTGTGCGATACTTTCAACTGTCATGTGCGCGCCGTGTCGCGGTGCATCCGGTGTGTGATGCCCTTCAGTCACAGTTAATTCACTGTGCTTTATTAGTCTCGGTGTAGGCTACAAGTTCGGAGCTTTAAACTAGCACACAGCTGGCTGTAAAACTATACAAAGACACATGATTCTGTACTCTCTGCTTGGTCTGTGTCTGAGTCCTACATGTACGTCTGAATGCTGGTACTCTCATGTTGCTTCTCTCTGTCTGCCTGTCTATGGCAATACACACAGCGGGGAGCTCTTGGCTCCGCCCCCTTGTTAAGTTGGGCGGGAAGTCGAAACTAGTTTTCATGTGAAGCAACACGCCCCTAAAACAGCAAACTGTGTACACGCCCCCAAAATGACACTTTTTAACACATCATAATAAAAAAATCTGAATTGTGTTTTGAACTGAACCTAAACTGGCACACTCAGAAGAACCATAATACTAATATTACCTCTTAAAAAAGGGGTGAAATAGGTGCCCTTTAAAGTAAAACATACAATAAGTTTATACAGTATAGTAAATAAAGGCAAGCAATCAGTCAATGTGCAGAATCAGTGGACGTGGTAACATAAATTAATATATTAACTTATCTTTGCGCTCAGCCAAAACACGTTACCTGAGAACAAGTAATAGATTTAAAAAAGACAATTAGACAGAGATTAGATTAATTAGTTATCACGTTTAACAACTATAGTGAGATAAAGTACAGTGGAAGATCCTTGATGAACTGTCCGACGTGCGCTGCTCTCACCTGGGGAGGTGTGCTTAAAGCACCCGCTGACTGCCTGGAGCCCAGACATGCACATACGCTGCAGCGCATGCTAGAGTGTGTGTGTGTGTGTGTGTGTGTGTGTGTGTGTGTGTGTGGTCATGTGATGTGCGTGTTCAGCAGTATAGTGTGGACGGAGATCTTTTCAGAAGCGCTAGATGAAACGCCAATATGGACGTGGATTGTTTTCGTTCTAAAAGGCCGTTTTAAAACTAAATTGTATTAGTGTAAACGGGGCATAAGTGGGTTATAGCACCCACCCCCACCCCTCACCCCCAAATACCATCAACTATTAAATTAACAAACATTTTAAATACTAATTTAACTTTTTTTTTTTATTAAAATATTAACAACAAAATTTGATAACAAAAACTCTAAACTGAGTTGTTTTCTGAATTCTGAATCTTTTTAGGTGTGATGGCTGCAACATGGAATTTATTAAGTTATTAAAAAGTGTTTTCTGCTACTTCTTTTACTTGTTTAGCCTGCATTAATGTATTCAGTGTACAGCTGCACAATAAATAATTAAAATATTGAGATCTCGCTTCAAACACCTGCGCAATCATATTTATACTGAATAATCAAGATTAGCAGATGTTTATATACAGTGTTAATTCAGTCTTAAGACTTTTTAGCAGCAAAAAAATAATAATTGTCTGAAGAATCTCTATAAAAGCTAAGCCTTCCTACTGGTGAAATCCTACACTGTAAAAAGTCATTGTTTACTTTTCTTTAAAAAGTGAGTAGCCAGTTGCCTTAAAAGTGTCAAATTGACTTAACTTTAAAAAAAGTGAGTAAACCCATTGTAACTTGGAACTGTTAAAGCTTGGTTCACATTGTTTTTATTCTGAAGGATTGTAGCTGCACGAACATCATTCTCATGTCACAAAAAGAGCTTAGTTGTCATAATGTCAGACTGAACGACAATCAAAACCCTCCAAACACAGATATGCAAGAAAACTTATTGTTTGACGTCATCCATCCGTGACACTTTCACTAACCCATTATCTGACATGACACTTTACAGCAAACGTAAAAATCTTTAGCTGTAATTTTGCTCAAAAATTATTTGAAGATTCTGCGCTCCTATTGGTTCTTGGTTTGGCATTCCTCATAGCTGAAGTCACATTTCAAGAAAGAGTCAGAAATTTTTTCACACAGCTAGAACTTTTTTGGAGAGAAAATCTGCAAAGGTCATTATACTGTAAGCAACTGTTGGTGAACGACTAATTCAATTCATGTTTATTTCTATAGCGCTTTTACATTGTGTCAAAGCAGCTTAACATAGAAGTTGTAGTAAATTGAAACTGTGTTGGTCCAGTTTTCAGAGTTGAAGTTTAGTTTAATTCAGTTCAGTTTTCACTGCTGAAAGTCCAAACATTGAAGAGCATATCCATTCATGCGCAGCTTCACAAGTCCCAAACCATGCAAGCCAGTGGCAACAGCTGCGAAGATCAAACTTCACCAATTCACCAAAGTGAATGATTCACCAAACCAGGCTCAATTAGGCGCAACCATTTTCCCTCTGACCAAACTTCCTGTGCAGAGCTGCAGTCTAAAGGCACTGGCACCGGCGGGAGTTTAGGCTGGCCCACAAGATCAATGCGGAGACTCGTTTGTCACTGTGTCTTTCAGAAATCAGTCTCATGCTCTCCATTCCTCCATGACTAACGGTCAAAGACCACAGATTTTAGCCTAGGATTACAGGGCTCTTTTAGGATTTCCCAAATTTGTCTCAGATGACAAATCATGGCTGAAATTGCATGGTGTGAACGTGGCTTAAGTTGACTTAACTTCATTCTTAAATAATTTAAGTTTACTGGTTGATTAATCACTTTTTACAATGTAGGACTACCCCTGTTTATAACAGTAAATACTATTGGTCTTCTGTGATTTTGTAAAATGCTAATCATGGATGCCGAAATTTGGGAGTAAAGAGAGTTTTAAAAAAAAAACATAAAATGCAAGTAAAACATCATGGTTCCTGATGATACATGAAGACAAAACTATATACCTTCTTTAAATTCCTATGTTGTATATGAAAGCCCTTATGCTCATTTTTATGTGAATATCTTGGGAATGTGAATTCTACATTGATTTAGCCTTTTTTAAATCAACTAATATGGATTAAATGTGACATTAAGTAGAAAAACTAGTGTTTTCTTGTTAAATATACTCTAATAATCTTTACAGTAGTTTACTGTACCTGATTCTCTGTGGTACACCATTGTCAGAACCCCATCAACTCTGTTATATAGGACACATATAAAGGTGTTAACTTTCAAAATAAAGTTATTCTTTATTGCACTTTAGGTTTAGCTCTGAAGTATTCTTCAGTGCAGCTCCAGGAACATCGTTTCTTTCTTATGATTAATCACTTTAATCAGTTTTTCTTTTCTAAAAGTGACAACTAGGCAACTTCTAGTTACTGCTATCAAATGTGAAAGGCTCAGCAGCCCCTGCATTGCTACTGTCCACTGTCCAGAGAGATCTGTGTGTGTGTGCGTGCGTGTGTGTGTGCTTGTGTGTGTGCGTGTGTGTGTGCGTGTGTGTGTGTGCGTGTGTGTGTGCGTGTGTGTGCGTGTGTGTGTGCGTGTGTGTGTGTGTGTGTGTGTGTGTGTGTGTGTGTGTGTGTTCAGTGGAGTGGCTCTGCTCACATCAGTCCTCTGTGGACCGTCAGTTTGTCAGCAGCATGGTAACGGGGTCATGCTCTGAAAATGGCCATCGATTGGATGAGCTCTGTGGTCACGCTACGCCGAGTGTCAAACACACATTCACACACAAATGCACAAAACACACATACACAACAAACGCAAGCAACAGAGAGTGACAAATAAACAGATTTCTGCTAGTTTTGGGTGTACTTTTGCACTAACGAACATCACGGTGTGTGCGGTTCAGTGTTGCTCCCTGGTACCTTGTAAACAAGCCTTTGTGTCCTGGTGGACTGATAACAGCTTATGCACTCCAGTGTTGGGGAAGTGGTTTTGGTTGTCCAACTACATGCTACTCATAATTTAGGTAGAGTCAAGCTATGCTGCTGTTAGCTATACCACAAGCTGCTAATAAAATATGTAACTATTTTTATACATACTGTATATGAACATGTGTTTTACTGACATCTGTGTACATGGCTGCCAACTTTTGGCTTTAGCTTGGAGTGAGAATTTAAGCCCCGCCCATATCCACAAGCCACGCCCCCCACAACAAGCCACGGCCCGTTTATTTATAAATATATAAAATTATAAATATATTATTTTAATACATACTTTTAAAAATATTTATTACAAATTAGAGTATTAATACTATTATACAATTATAACAGTTGGCAGTTCATTCTGCTGTGGCGACCTCTGAAATAGAAACTAAGCTGAAGGAAAATGAATGAATGAATGAATGAATGAATGAATATTGATTTCATCAGAATGAAATTCTATAGATTGTATAGAACACAAAAAATATATGTTTAATATAATTATCTGTTGTGTGTTCTCTTAGACCTGACTTATGGCCAAGAATTAGGTTTTTTAAGTCTAAAGTCCCTGACTTTATCCCTCCTTTCTGCTTCATACAAAAAAAAATCTATATGCTTAGTCAAAATAAGTTCATCATCATATAAGTTAAACTTTAATTTTGTCGATTTCCAAAACTCACTGCGCACTTACACTTGTACATTAAAGGCTGTTACCCCTGCCATAAAACACAGCCCCTCTGAAATGTGCATCTATTAACTTAAATTGATCATTTTTAATAGCATCATTATGACACTAATGAGAGTGAACCCTTCCCTTACAGAAGATTACAGATTTGTTTTTTACATTTATTTGTAAACCTAGTGCATTTTACAATGCGCTTCACTTATTGTTTTTTCTTTATCCATCAAGATAATAATCATATTATGTTTTCATCAATTATGGTCTTTGGTTTTCATGTAGACTGAGAATCCCAATGAAACTCTATGAAAGGCAGGCCCAGATTAGGAATTCAGAGGCCCCTGGGCACAATGTTTTGTAGGCCCCTTACCTGCTGCACAGGTATTTTTAAGGGTATATTTAATGTTTAACTTCTACAAACTTATAATGCATTTGATTTGCATATAACACCTCTCCAATCCAGTTCTATGAATCTGAGTCCTCCATAATACACACACTTAATGATTCCTACTTGACTTCCTCGTGATGAAGAGTAGGCAAAATCAGATCTGTAGCGGGTGGAAAAAAGAAGAACGCTGGATTCGAACTGGTTTCATGATCGATCGCATCAAACCATGATGCCATGGGCTTTACAAGCTACGCCACTCACACTGCTATCTGATGCTCTCTTTAATTATGTTGTCTCTGTCAATCAAACGGTGTTGAGCGGGAATCAATCAACTAGCTTCTTTCAACGAGGTGCGCTATTTGCACTTAGACTAAATAGGGGTGCGTTTCTCGTCACAACACCTGCAGTGCCTATTTTTTTCAGCATGCATGTTCACAACCAGGGTTCATACCTTGAGCAGCAACGTGAGCAGCGTAACAGCGTCAAACAGGGGCGGTGTGAGAGGCGCACGGGTATGTTTTCTGCGCCCATGAGTCAGTTTGTTTTTTTATTACATTGCTTTCACCAGCGTTGGATCGGTTGCACATAGAGAATAACATCTTTATAAAACGCTAAAAGTCTTTAACACCGTCTTTATTATAACAGGAAAAATTATTCACGGGATGATTTTTCTGCGTTAGAAAATTAATGTGTGGCGTGAGAGCGTGAGAATACTGTCAATTGCAATACCGAATGCGTGAGAATTGGCAACCCTGTGTGTGTATATATGTATACACAGGTTAAATATAATTTGTATATTGTAGGTTTATTAAGAGTCATGTGAAATGAATCCAGTACTTTTAGCATCCACAAATCTAATTTAATCATATAAAAAAAATCCCAAAAGCAAAATTGTGGCTAGTAAAAATGCTAAGCAACATTAAAAAAATAACTAGCCACAGTGACTGGTGAGCAAAACCGCTAATGTATAGTATACTGTATATACAGTGGTGTGAAATAGTGAAGTAAGCCTTTGTCAAGTATGGTTTTACTCAACCCAGGCACAATCTGATTAAGTACCTTTGCATAATTGTTGTAATTCAGCCACATTGGAGATGTGTATTTTGAGCATGAACTTCATTTTTAAGGTCATACCACAACATCTCAATTGGATTCAGGTCAGGACTTTGACTAGGCAACTCCAAGGTCTTCATTTTGTTTTTCTTCAGCCATTCAGAAGTCGGCTTGCTGGTGTGTTTTGGATCATTGTTCTGCTGCAGAACCCAAGTTCAGCTTCAGCTTGAGGTCGCTAACAGATGGCCAGGCATTTTCCTTCAGGATATTTTAGTACACAGCTGAATTTGTGGTTTCATTTATCACAGCAAGTCTTCCAGGTCCTGAAGCTGCGGAACAGCCCCAAAACAGCCCCAGATTATTACACTGCCCCCACCACATTTTACTGTTGGTATGGTGTTCTTTTTCTAAAATGAGGTGTTAAACCTCAAACCTTCAATGAGATGAGTCTTTATGTTTTTTTTGCTCAGCAGTGGTTTTCACCTTGGAACTCTGCCATGCAAACAATTTTTGCCCATTTTTGTCTCTTTTTTATGGTGGAGTATGGTGGTGAGGCCTGCAGAGGTCTGCAGTTATTTGGATCTTGTTGTAGAGTCTGTTGTGTCCTCTTGGATTAGTTGTTGCTGTGCTCTTAAGGTAAGTTTGGTTGGCCGGCTAATCCCGAGAAGATTCTCCACTGTTCCATTTTTTTTCTATAATGTCTTTTCTTTAAAAAAATTTAATTGATTGAATTTTTTTTGTTTTAAATGTGTTTTAAAAGATACTTGGGATACGTTTAGCAAGAAAACACTATTTAATTATTCCTACTTTAAAATTACATGTTTAATTTAATGTTTTATGAGTGAATTCTGAGTGATTTATTTTTTCATGTGTAGTCAAAAAGACATATTTTACCTCTTACCGTTTGCGTGGCTGTAAAGCTGCACAACAATGTTACAAAAATACCTGTGGAGGAAAATAAAGTAAGTGAAAAGTTCCTCTGCTTTGAAAACAGCTGAGCTACTGTCACAGTACTGAAAAAAACTGTTAAATTGGAAACATTGCTACTTTTAGCTGCTCTCCCCAACACACACACACACACACAGAGAGAGAGAAGGAAAGACAAGCAGAGACTGTAGTAAGAGAAATCAGGCCTGAGACTGACTTCAAATGACCCGGTACACTGAACACAGACTGTTTAAGGACATGTCAGTGTCCATCACTCACATACACTCGCCAGAAGCCATACAACAGCAGCTGAGACACATACAGACAGAAGGACAGAGCCAAACTGAGCACTGCAGAAACTAGTAACTAAGAGAAGTTCACTCGCAAAGGTTTTTGCTGCTTGTTCAAATTACGTGTTTAAAATTAATTAAAACAACACAATTCTTGAAAATAGTTGACAGTTTATCTGTATTGTGTTCAATCCACTTAAGTTTGTAGAATAATTTTGAAAATAAAATGAAGGTAATGTAATTATTTTGTGCTGGGATACATGAATAATTTTATTGCCATAACTAACCAGTGGATGTGTATTTTCCAGCATGCTTTGTGTGAGATTGCAACTTAAAGGGAATAATGCTGACAATTAAAAGTAATTCTTAGTGTTTTAGGTAACCTGAAAGATTTCCCATGTAAAAACAAATACTATACAACGCTGTATTGTTGTAGCTACACTGTAGTTACTGTAACTCTCTCAGTGGTCATTTATGCAACCCAGGCTCATTGGAAATACATGCCCAGGGCTACATTTTTGGGAACCGTGAAGTACTTGTTTAAGCTTACATCCACCAGAGGCCGCTGTGTATATTTCTGTGAATCTCAAATATGTTACTGGTCCACATTTGTTCATCACATGCCACACTTGTTGTGCAAAATATATCAGCTTGCTATTGACCCTTGCTATAGAGCCACCAGGCACTTGCCTAAACCCAAACAAAATAGCAAACTAAAGGAGAAAAGCATATTACGGCCTTTTAAAGCTATTGATTTTTTGGTTTTGTTTTTACCTGGTTTCTGCCAGATGGTGCCACAACCACATCACCCTGCAGTCCAAGACTGGTTATTCACTGAAGCTAAGCAGGGCTGAGCCTGGTCAGTACCTGCATGGGAGACCACAGGGGAAAACTAGGTTGCTGTTGGTGTTAGTGAGGCCAGCAGGTGGTGCTCATGCAGTCTGTTTGAGTCCTGATGTCCTATTATAGTGAAGAGGACATACTGTCAGTGGGCGCTGTCTTTTGAATGACACATTAATTCGAGTCCTGACTCTCTGTGGTCATAAAAAAACCCATGGTACAAACAGTATGGGTTTACCCCGGTGTCCTGGCCAAATTCTCTCCATCTTATACATTATGGCCTCCACTCATACCAATAGATGGTGTGTGGTGAGCGCACTGGCACTGTAGTTTTGTGGCTGCTGTTGCATCATCCAAGTGAATGCTGCACACTGGTGGTGTTGGTTTGTGTCCCAAGTCCAATGGCACACAAGGTAAGTTACCAAGCAAACTGACTGCATCAAGAAAGCCATCTATATGAAGGTAAGTGGTGACCAGTTGCACTTGTGATACCTCCCCATAGCATTCATTTCACACACAAAATGCAACTGGACCTAAGGCATGTATTTGCCGTTTCCCAAACATGTAGCAGTGAACATGCATTCCCAATAAGCCTGTGTTGTATTTATATGACCACAGTTAAGTCATATAACACATTAAAGTGAATATGTTATACAAATCACTAAAGTCTCTGTACCAATACGTTATCCTTTTTAAAATATGAATCACTGTCTAACCATCTGAGATTAGACATGAATAAAAAAAACAATCATGATTTTCAATTACTGCACACTGTGAGCGAATATTGGTACCATTTGTTATTTGCATTTGACATTTGATAGGGTTTGCACGTGTAGTAAGATTTAGGATTCAGGTGATTATATTAAGATTGTTATATCACGATTTAGTGGATCATATTAAGTTACACCAATGATATTTTTTGAGAGTTACTTTACACTGACAGGTTACATTCTTGTTCAGTGAAATCCAAAGGTGGGGTTATAAGGTTGCCGTAGGCAATGCATGGCTCCTTAATTAAAAGTTGCCTGTGTGTGTGTGTGTGTATGTGTGTGTGTGTGTGCGGTTTAAAAGGGCTTGCAAGGCTTTCTAATTAGCCTAGGCTAGATAAAAGCCAAAATACCTGCTCCCAGTGACATTCACTGTCTCTCTAAGTCTCCTGCTATCTCTCTCGCTCTCTCTCTCCATTCTCTTTGAATGTGTCAGTGTAATTACGCTTCCTGTGATCTGTCTGACAGCTGTTTAATGTCAGCGAATCAAGAGGGGAAAGGTCATCCTTTTTGTAAGTGTGTGTTTGTGTGTGCAAATGTTAGTGTGTTTCACTCTCATTAGGCATTGCAATCTCTTTCAATTGCTTGATAATTTTTTGGTGCATGTCATTGTGCATAAATTTGGATCAGATTTGAGACAGGTATTGTCTTGGAAATGAGATAACAAAGAAAGATTGATTATTTCAGTTCAGTAATTATCCTGTAAAAACTTGACAGAGAAGAAGAGAGTCACTTAACAGCTGATCACCAAAACCCAAACCCACTTACAGCTATTGTAAATACTTATTTTTCCCCAAACAAATCTCAACCCGATCTTGCCCCTCCACCCTTCCAATATCTTCCACATTTTGCTGACTGGGTATTTCAATAAGTTTAGGTCAGTGCTCTTGGATGGACACCAATCCATGTTCCATGTTTAAAGGACTCCTATCATGCAAAATCAACTTTTGGAAGCTGTTTGGGAAGAAATGTGTAGGAGTATTGTGTACATAGTCATGTTAGAGTGGTATAAACATATCAGTTCCTTTTTTTAATATATTCTAACATTAAATCAGGATCCAAATCCCAGTGATATTGAGGCCAACCACACCTTGACACAGCAGTGTGGTTATCCCAGCCTATTAATATTGATTGATAGGTGTATATTACCATCTCTCAGTAT
Organism: Danio tinwini; assembly: GCA_903798205.1. Classification (NCBI taxonomy): domain Eukaryota; kingdom Metazoa; phylum Chordata; class Actinopteri; order Cypriniformes; family Danionidae; genus Danio; species Danio tinwini. The sequence continues at coordinate 862,091 of CAIGQZ010035027.1, forward strand.
TAGCGCATGTTACCATGTCCACAAGGCAGGATTTGCAAAGAAACTGGTATTTAAAGATCTGTTCCAACTGTCTGTGATCCAGCTGCACCTAAAGAAAAAGTAAGTGGTCCTCAGTGAAGCTAAGCAGGTCTGAGCCTGGTCAGTACCTGGATGGAAGACCACATGAGAAAACTTGGTAGCTGTTGGTGTTAGTGAGGCCAGCAGGCGGTGCTCAACCTGCAGTCTGTGTGAGTCCTAATGCCCCATTATAGCGAAGGGGACACTATACTGTCAGGGACAGAATGAAGAACAAAAATGCGGTTCAACAGAATTTATTTCTCAAAAAAGTCAAAACAAGGCAGTCTGTCGTTTAGCAAAGCACACAGAGATGGGACTTCAAAAAGGGAACTCAAATGGCCACCCGCTAGGCCGAGAGAGAAAGGAGGTTGGCTGGATCCATCTGCCCACCACTGCGATGCGGAGAACGTCTGACCTCCAGGCGCTGATGGTCAGAGCACAGTCACAAATGAGAGCACACGTAAGGCGAATTCAGTGTACAACAACAGACTAGACAAAACTGGACAGAAAGATGCAGGTTAATTCAGAGATAGATGCACTTAAGACAATGCACGGAACAATAAACTGACAACAGAGGGAATGAAAGGAAGAAAGATATAGGAATGCCAATAAGGGTAAATCGAGAACAGGTGACTGGTAATCAGTGCTGTCGCTGATTGCAAGAGCTAACAGCTGAGAGCAGGACACAGAGGGGAAAGACCTAATGATCAAACTAGGCTCATGACAGTACCCCTCCCCCGAGGAGCGCCCCCTGGCGCTCCCAGGGAAGACTGGCTCGAGCAAGAGAAGTCATCGATAAGCGAGTGGTCCAGGATCACCCGTGCTGGAACACAGCTTCTCTCCTCAGGGCCATAGCCCTTCCAATCGATCAGGTACTGAAACCCGCGTCCGCAGCGAAGGAAGGCTAGAATTCTCTTAACTTTAAAGGCAGGAATGTCGTCAATAAGAATGGGGCAGAGGCGGAGGGTGGGTGGTTGGGAGCGCAGTTGACAGGTTTAATGCACGAGATGTGAAATACAGGATGGATGCGATAAAGCGAGTGAGGTAAGCAAAGTTGTACTGCAGCGGTAATAATGACCTTAATAATAGTAAAAGGACCAATGAATTTGGGGGCTAGTTTACGTGATTGAGACTGGAGGGGTAGGTGGCGGGTGGATAACCAGACCTTCTGACCGCAAATGTATCTAGGAGCCTTGGTACGATGACGGTCAGCAATGCGACGAGTGATTTCGTGAAACTTTAGTAATGTGGAGTGTACTGCTCTCCAAGAGTTGCGACAACGCTTAATATAGGCCTGGACAGACGGAACAGATGCTTCATCCTCCTGGGATGAAAACAGCGGGGGTTGGTAACCTAGACAACAGTGGAAAGGGGAAAGCCCTGTCGATGACCTAGGACTGGAGTTATACACGTATTCAGCCCACCCCAACTGTTCGCTCCAGGAGGATGGATTCCGCGCTGCTAGTGTGCGGAGAAGATGGCTGAGAATTTGATTAATGGGCTCCGCTTGCCTGTTAGATTGTGGGTGAAAGCCTGATGACAGACTGGCGGTAGCCCCTATCTGTTGGCAGAATTCCTTCCAAAAACAAGAGGTGAATTGAGGACCTCTGTCAGAAACAACGTCTACAAGTGGATCTTAAAGACATAGTTAAAAACTAGTATGTCAGTCTCCTTGGGGGAGTTTGGAGACAGGAACGCAAATTTCGAAAAGCGGTCGATTATGGTAAGGATAACTGTATTGCCCGCAGAGGGTGGTAAACCCGTGACGAAATCTAAGGCGATGTGTGACCATGGGCGGGAGGGAATGGGTAATGGTCTAAGCAGCCCCGCAGGAGGACAGTTAATGGCCTTAGATTGAGCACAAACTGGGCACGACAAGACATGAGCGCGGGTATCGCGTGCCATAGAAGGCTACCAGTGCCCCTTAACCCCGGATGAGCTACCAATTTGGAGGCATGTGCCCAGCGGAGTACTGCTGGACATACTGATCTAGGAACAAATAACTTATTGTCTGTGCACCCATGGGGAACACTTACACGAGCGAGAGCTTGTTTAACCGTACGTTCGATTCCCCAGACTAAGGCTCCGATTACGCAGCCCTTCGGTAGAATAGATTCCGAGACAGAGGGATCTTCGGAGGGGTTAAACTGGCGCGATAATGCGCCAGGTTTGATGTTCTTAAAGCCTGGACGATATGAGATAGTGAAGTCAAATCGTCCAAAAAAATAACGCCCACCGTGCTTGTCGGGCATTAAGTCTCTTAGCCGTACGGATGTAGGTTAAGTTGCGATGATCTTCCACTCGTGCCCAGCCTTGATGCGCACTAAATGATACGCATTACGGAAGTCTAGTTTCGTAAAGACTTTAGCCCCCTGTAGGATCTCAAAGGCTGATGACATGAGAGGCAGGGGATAGCGATTCTTAACGGTTATACTGTTAAGCCCTCGATAGTCAATACACGAACGCAGCGAACCATCTTTCTTTTTTACAAAAAAGAAACCAGCACCGGCGGTGATGTAGAGTGGGCTATAGTACCTGCGGCGAGCGACTCGGAGAGATACTGCTCAAGTGCTTCACGCTCTGGTTTAGAGAGGGAATACAATCTCCCACGAGGGGGAGTACTACCTGGAACAAAATCGATGCTACAGTCATACGGCCAATGGAGAGGGAGAGAAGCAGTCCGGGACTGACTGAAAACCGCTCGCAGATCATAATATTCCTCTGGAATGCCCGACAAATCACCTGGTTCATCCTGAAACACAGAAACAGATGACACAGCATGAACAGCAGAGACAAGACATTTAACATGACAGGTAAGGCTCCAAGACACAACGGTCCCATTGAACCAGACAATGTTGAGGATTATATTTGGAAAGCCAGGGATGGCCGAGTATTAATGGAGAAAGGACTGAAATAAATAAATAGAATCTTATTGTCTCTTGATGATTTCCAGAGACGGTGAGACTCACAGGCATGGTGATACGTTGAACCTAGTGCAAGAGGTGTCCATTGAGAGCATACACCGGAGGGGGATTGTTCATTTCGGTGAAGGGAATACCATGACGTAAAGCCCAGATTTCGTCCATGAAGTTTCCTTCAGCTCCTGAATCAATGAACATCTCGCAGGAAATGGAGGTACCACTGTGGCGCAGGACTGCAGGAAGGGTGGTTCGCCGTGAAGGAGTGGGGGATAAGGAAATAGTACTCGCCAGAACTCCCCGGTTTACTGACGAGCTTGCCCTTTTACCGGGCATTTGGAGACGAAATGTTCAGCAGCCCCACAGTACATGCAAAGTCTGTTAATCAAGCAGTGTTGACGCTCGGCAGCAGTGATGTGAAGACCACCCAACTCCATGGGTTCCGGGGGGGAGCAGGCGCAGCAGATGGAGGGGGATGAGACACAGTCTTGTCTTCCGGAGGACCCCTGGAGCGGCGACGCAAATCCAAACGTTTATCCAAACGAATGGCTCTTTCAATAAGAGAATCCAGGCTGGAGGGGAGTTCGTGTGAGAAGAGCTCCTCCTTTAATTCGGCGGAGAGGCCATCCAAAAAACGGGCAATAAGGGCTGGTTCCTTCCACTCGCTGGTCGTCGCCAGCGTACGGAACTGAATGGCAAAATCAGCCGCTGACATTCCACTCTGACGAAGTGCTGCGAGCAGTCATAAAACTTCTCTTCCCAGAGCAGATCTGTCGAAAACCTTCAGCTTCTCCTCCTTAAAGGAGGCGTAATGAGGAGCAATCCGACTCAGCCTCCCAAATGGCGGCTCCCCATTCTCTAGCCCGTCCGGTGAGGAGAGTGAGGACAAAAGTGACTCGGGACCGATCTGTGGCATATGTAGATGGTTGGAGTGAAAAAACAACCTCTCACTTTTGACCCGCATAACGTGGGGGATTGTTAATGCGGGGTTCAGACATGTATAGGTGATCAGCATTAGACAGGGCCCATGGGTGAAATCTGTGCAGCTGGTTGGTGAGTTCCGTTACCTGTGCTGACAGACTATCCACGGCTTGTCTGGTGGCGGAGAGCTCATCTTCATGGCGGCCGAGCATTGCGCCCTGGTGCTCGACTGCAGAGCGTATGGAGCTTCCCTCAGCCAGATCCATCTTTTGTCAGTTTATTCTGTCAGTGACAGAATAAAGAACAAAAATGCGGTTCAACAGAATTTATTTCTCAAAAAAGTCAAAACAAGGCAGTCTGTCGTTTAGCAAAGCACACAGAGCTGGGTCTTCAAAAAGGGAACTCAGATGGCCACCCGCTCGGCCGAGAGAGATAGAGAGAGAAAGGAGGTTGGCTGGATCCGTCTGCCCACCACTGCGATGCGGAGAACGTCTGACCTCCAGGCGCTGATGGTCAGAGCACAGTCACAAATGAGAGCACACGTAAGGCGAATTCAGTGTACAACAACGGATGAGACAGGACTAGACAAAACTGGACAAAAGATGCAGGTTAATTCAGAGCTAAATGCACTTAAGACAATGCACGGAACAACAATAAACTGACAACAGAGGGAATGAAAGGAGGAAAGATATAGGAATGCCAATAAGGGTAAATCGAGAACAGGTGACTGGTAATCAGCGCTCGCGCTGATTGCATGAGCTAACAGCTGGGAGCAGGACACAGAGGGGAAAGACCTAATGATCAAACCAGGTTCATGACATATACTGTCAGTGGGCGCTGTCTTTTGGATGACACGTTAATGCGAGGTCCTGACTCTCGGTGATCATTAAAAATCCCATGGCACAAACAGTAGGGGTTTAACCCCTGTGTCCTGGCCAAATTCTCTCCATTGGCCCTTATCCATCATGGCCTCCCAATCATTCTGATGCACTGAATTGGCTCTATCACTCTCTCCACTACACCAATAGATGGTTTCGTGGCTGCTGTTGCATCTTCCAAGTGAATGCTGCACGCTGGTGGTGTTGTGGAGACACCCCCACCCCCCACACCCTCATGATTTTATACCACCTAAATAAAAATGAATCGCTATGTAATTCATAACCACTCAAATCACCACAGCTACATAGTGTCAGTTCACAACTATAAACAAGGACCCTTTAATCACACAACAGGAGCCCCAGTTTGTGGATGTTAAATAATGTTCATTTTGTACAGTAACATAATGGTTCTCCATACAGTAGCATATATATACACTGTTAAAAATTGTCCCCTTAAAAAACAGTAAGTTACTGGCAGCTTTTATGTTGCTCTAAAAATACATGGACTAATACTCATGTGAACTCATTTTGTTCATTAAAAGCAACTGCCTCAAATTGGCCAACTGCTGTATGAGTTTATGAAGTAATGTGCTATATATGCTTAGAGGCATACTTACATTATTTGTACCATTGTGTACCTTTTTTTTCTGAGAGTGTACAGTCATTAAAAAAATTTACAACTACAATAATATACTAAAATGCTATGACTGACTATTCTACAAATGCTTGTTCATGTATTCCCAAATCAAATATTTTTTTAAAAAGGGAAAAAGAGCAAGTCAAAAAAAAACAAACTCATAAACATAAACTGTAATTTTAGGAGAGAGTCGTTCTTCTCCAGACCCGACAAGCATGTTGTACCATAAAGGATCTTAATGGGGCCCTTTTAACACAGGATCGACAGTCCTAGTTGTCCCCTAGAGAAACAATTTGTGAGATTCATTACAACCACCAGCTTTTATTGATACCCAAACAGGACTTAACTGATAGTTTGGCCATATTTTGGCCCAATTCATTTCCCCCTGCCAAATTTCTGAAACCTCACAACATAAATCTCTCAGTTCAGTTTCGCATTTATGGCTTATGTTCCTCACCATTAATGATATTTGGCACCATATTTCGAGAAAATGGATTCCATTTTAGGGTTGTTTTTAATTACCCGACTAGTTCCTGAACCATCTTCTTGGCACAGAGACTCTAGATCAGTTATCATCCTGAAAATAGAGCCCAAATGTAACCTTAAAAGCATGAAATTATGGTTAAAACCTCTCTAAATGCATTAATGCTTTATCTTTATGCTTTTGGCAGCGTGTGTTTGCATGATTGTCTGTTGGATGTGCATTTCTTTTGCCGTTCCCCAGAGGGCAGTGTGACACCTGTGAGGACAGGAGGTTTTTCTGGGCACCGTGTCAGTGTGTTTCATAGAGAGAGATAAAGAAAGAGGCTTTTTCACTGCCTCATTTCACCATCTGTCTAATTAAATGACTGATTTCTCCAGAGTATAGTTTACACCGTGAAACCATCATAACGCTGAGTTACACCCTTTTCATATTTATGACCCTGTTTATGCTGCTTACAGACAGATTTTATGCATACATACGTGTGTGTGTGTGTGTGTGTGTGTGTGTGTGTGTGTGTGTGTGTGTGTATGTGTGTGTGTGTGTGTCGTGTGCTAGACAGATACTGCTGTATCAGGAGGCTAATTAAAGCTGTTGTCCTGCCCTGCTCAAGAAAGGAGAAGGTGAAGGAAAGGTCATTCACAGCAGTGAATTTTTTTTCTGAATCGATACAATGACCTTTCAGCACTAGGATCTTTATAATGGAGGTGAACTTATCTACAGACTAATATAATACAGACAGCTGTAGCCTCATCAAAACTACTTAAAGGGTTAGATTTCCCGAAATTGAACTTTAGTCTTCATTTATCCATCCACTTTTCATTCTGGACTTGTATGACTTCTGTGGAACACAAAAGGTGATATTTTGAGCAATGTCCAGGCTGCTCTTGTACATAAAGTCAACAGAATGCTGTAGAATTTGCTTTGCTAGATATTGAATTTAATCCTGTGATGTGCAACAATAATTTTCCTGATGCTTAACACTAATAACCCATCTGACTCTAGACCTGCATCTTTTGATGGAGGAGTATATTCCAGCCAATAGACAAAAATACATTGTATGAGTGAGTTTATGAGTTTGAGTAAATTTTTATGCCACAAATCATTATAATAGTATGTACAGTAAATGTTAAAATGTTTTAAATATACTAATTTAAATTTTTGGTTAGTAATATGCATTGCTATAAGGACATAATTTGATCACTTCAAATGTGATTTTGCCAGCATTTTTAATAGATTCAAATAGCTGATTTGCAGCCAAATATTGTCTTGTTAATTAAACAAACCATAAATCAGTGAGAAGCTTATTTATTCAAGATGTATACATTTCAATTTCCAAAATGTATCATTATTACCCTTTTCGTTATGTGGTAATAATAATAATAATTCCTTACATCTATATAGCAATTTCTGGACACTTTCTTCTTTACACATTTTTGGGGGAATCTCCTCATCCACCACTAGTGTGCAGCGTCGACCTGGATAACACGAGGGCAGCCATATTGCAACAGACCATACACTGGTGGAGAGGAGACAGTGATGAAGCCTTAGGAGGCAAATTTGGCCAGGATGCCAGGGTTAAGCCTCTACTCTTTTTCGAAGGACATCCTGGGATTTTTAACATCTCATCCAAAGACAGCACTCACTGAGCAGTATAGAGTTCCCATCAATATACTGGGGTATTAGGACCCACACAGATTGCAGGTTGAGCAGACCCTGCTAGTCTCACTAACACCACTTCCGGCAGGAACCTAGCTTTCCCATGTGGTCTCCCATCCAGGTACTGACCATGTGCAGCTTAGCTTTATTGGGTGACCATGTGAGAGTTGCAGAGAGATAGCTGCCACCCTAGCTGTGAGTGACATGAATGTTCATTTAAATGTTCGGGCTAAATGTTAATTTCTTTGCTGTGTAATTTACTACACACTATTTTTTTAAAGAGCCTAAAAGTTTTTTTCAGCCCAAATGTGGGTAAAACAAAGATCAACCCAATGGCTGGTTAACAAAATGGCTGGTTATTTAAACATTTTACCCAAACTTTGGGTTGGTCCATGTTTTATTTGCATTTAAAGGCGCAGACACGACAGTTCAAATTCCAACACAGGCTCATTCTGAAACCGATCCCTATATCCATTTCTGGAAATCACGAATTATGTAGCCAGTGGAACGTATGGCTGCATTTTGTCTTTAAAACAAATGCTACGGGGCGTTATGATGCTATTCTTCTTTACACTTACCAGCTGACCGTTTACAACCATATAGACGGCTTTTCCGTGTTACCAGTTTGTCCAGTGGATTTGAGGCACAGAGCGGAGTTGACCGTGACGACGGAGTTCAAGTAATTCTACACACAGCTGCCTTTGGCGGATTCGTAAAAACAAAAAGTGCAAAAAACAAAGCTCCTGGGATGTATTTGGTGCTCTCCAGAAATATATATAAGCATACATAATCCGAATGAGACGAGGTTGCAAAATTCCCTCTGACCCAAAAATGGACAGTTTCAACAGAGTAGAATAAATGACTTGGCCCATTTAAAATTGGGTTACAACAACTGAACCAAACAGGTTATGAGGTCTCGTGACAACAATGCAGAGTTTATCTTTGCTTATTTTATCCACCAGTTAAGAAATACTCTTTTGCAGTACATTATTTCTGTCATTTTATTATTAATTTTCAAAAGAGATGTAACGTGAGTTAGCATGTGCTAATCTGCCTTTTAGAATGTAGCCAATAACTACCTTTAGTGTTTTTTATAGCACTGACACATCACAGCTATCAGTGAAAAATGATAATCGCTATGCTACTGTAAGTTAGGCAATTAGTCAGTTTCATTAGGATTCATGAAGCTGCTAATTAGAGGCAGCTAACTACTGAAGCAACTCAACAGGGTGATACTTGTGCATGTTATGGTTAGATTGCGTTTCCCAAAGCTACTTGAGATGAGGGATTTTCTGAAAGAGTGCTCTTGATACACTTGTTCAGCTGTGCCTCTGCTCGCTCCATGTGCTTTCTGCACTCACTCGACTGATGTCTGCGCACTTAACAGCACCTCTACACACTGAACGCATGCCATCTTGCACAATGTGTAGGCCGTAAAAACTGAAATGTAGTGTTTTGTCATTTAATGTCACTGAACAAAATCCGAGGCATTGCTAACCACAACTGCAAATGTTTTAGTTTTCTACTATGTTGTGAGTTCTGTCAAACTCAAAAACTCAAACTTTTTACAGTGAAGAGCCTAAAACAAACTTGAATGAGTGTTGTGGGCTAACTGGTAATATGATCCAGATGATTTTCCCATGTTTTCCGTGTGTTCGCATGGGTTTCTTACAAACCATGTGCAACTTATTTTTCACACATTTACACCATTGAAATGTTCCAAAACCACATGTTTTGCATGTGCAAGTACATGTTTCACATGTGATTTTGATGTTTTTAAAATGTGACCACATGCACATGTGGAATTCATGTATTTTTTTTCATATGCTATAAGGAAACCACACCAACATACTTTTAAAAGGCAGGTTTTAAACAAAATCGTATATTTTTTTCAGATTATCATGTGGAATATTAGCCCATTATAACATAATTTGTGTTTTCATTTTATTTTATTATTATTATTATTATCATTATTATTTTTTTTATTTCATTCTATTTTAATTATAAAAGGACTAAGCCAAAAAGATAATGAATGAATGAATTTTAATTCTTTTTTGTTCTTTTTAGTATATCAAGCTAGTGGCATGGTACCGTCACAAAAGGTTTATATTAAACAGTGGTGGAAAGAATACTGAAAAATCATACTCAAGTAAAAGTACCATTACTTGCCTAAAAATGTAGTGCAAGTAGAGTAAAAGTATCTGTTGTAAACATTACTCAAAGTATGAGTAAAACTAAAATGTAGCCCTTTTAAAAAGTACTCAAGAGTGAGTAGTGAGTATTATGCTGTCAAAAGCTGATGTGTTTACATGTAATTTGTGCATCTGTGTGTAAACGTAACATTCCGTAGTGCATTTAATTATTGCTCAGAAGGCACACAACATCATGAGACATTAATATTAGGTTAGATTTAGGTTGTGATGTCAGGTGACCAAAATTAAACGTCAAGCCAGCAGCTAAGGACAATGTTATTTTGATGTCCAATAATGATGTCAAATGACGTTGATATTTGGTTAATTTTAGTTTGTTAGAAAGTGACCCAAATCCAGCATTGAGCCAACATCTTAAACCAACGTCATATATGACGTCAAATACTGACATTTATTCGTCAGGTACAGCAACCAAAATCCAACATCTGATAGATGTCATAGAGCTAACGTTCACACAATGTCAAGCTGTAACATCATTAGACTTTGATATTTGTTTGGTTTCAGGTTGAACATTGAAAATTGACATTGGCCTGATGCTGAGTTCTGGCGTCAACCCAATTTTCATTTCCAAACAAAATGCAAAGTGCCCATGACGTTAATGTTTAACATCAATCAGACGTCATGTTGACGTCCTGTGCCTGCTGGGTGTTTAAGGCCATTTCGGTCATTATACAGTAAACATCCGTCATCTTCTCATCAGTGACATGCATCTAAACAGTCTCTGGGTCAATGCGTGTAAAGATTTTAAACATCTTTATGGACATTTCCAAACAGTATGCTGCAATTATAAAGTGCACACGTCTTGAGGTAGTTCATTATGATGCGATTTACCTTCTACGATATGTGCGATTTGATTGGACAGGAATCTCAGGACTGATTTTTCTAATCCCTATGGACAAGAAAAATAAAGTAGTTACTGCAGTTTGAAAGAAAGTAGTGGAGTAAAAGTACAGATACTGCACTAAAAATGTTCTCAAGGAAAAGTAAAAGCACACATTTTTAGAACTACTCAGTAAATTACAATTCCTGAGAAAAACTACTCGATTACAGCAATTTGAGTATTTGTAATTAGTTACTTTACACCACTGATAATGAAATAACTTGTTCAAAAATAAAATACCTTAAAAACAGCTTTCTGTACTCAATACTCTTAAAATATATAAGGTTTTTGCAGCAATGTGATAGAAAAAAACATTTTATATATAGTGATATACAGTGTATAGTGATATTGTAACCAATTAGCTCATTTACATAATCCTACCCACAATCCTACCCTATCCTAAATATTAAAAATAGGGGGTGGTGCCTTGAGAAGTCTAGCTCCTTTAGTCATGTGTTGTTGTCAAGTCCAAGAGATGCTTTTTCCACCCGTTTTTTTTTTTTTTTTAGCTTTCTGAAGACGAAAAACTCTCAAAAATCTACTAGAAAATACAGCGCTATCATTTATCTGTGTTGCATATTTTACAGAACGCAAGAAAGTTCTGTGCTAGCTACTCAGAAACTTCTCCTGACGGATTTTATAATGAGCTGTAATCTGTAAGTATATTCTATTATTTGTAGTTTCTCTAGTGTTGTTCCAATTTAATGTTGCATTTATTTCAAAACAATCATATTGAACGGATTTTGTGTCTCCGGATTTTGTGTCTGTAAAGTTTCAGCTCAAAACACCCATCAGATTATTTATTATACCTTTCAGAACATTAGAATTTTCTGCTCTGAACCCAATGTAGCTGTTTTTGTTGCCTGTGCCTTTAATGCTAATTCTCCCCACCCACCATTCCCACGTGCCTGTCAGAGTGTGCCTCAATCTCTGCCTCGGCTGCGTCAGATAAACAGCACAGGGACATACATGAAGGAAGCAGATCTTATATAACGTTTGGGAGAAATACTACAGTAAGATCTTTCCCAATGATTATTTGATGTATTAGTTGTGGAATTGCAACGATGAGTCACACACAATGTTGTTACAAAAGTTCACACACACAGACAGCACACCCGTTTAACTTTGCACTGTTTTTGCATGCAAATGTGACAGGATACACGTTAACATCCACTGCTCTATGGATATCCATTATGTTAATGTACAAAATAAACCTGATTTAACATCCACAAACCGGGATTGAAGCGTCTTCTTTTATAATTGTACTGATATGCGACTGCTGTGAATAAGAACGGTAAAATTGATGTAATTCATTACAAACATGCACTGTTTTAAAAATGTTTTAAACTTGTAAAACTCATTCTTGATCATATTTGATGATGATTGATGATCACAGAGAGCTGAACAGATCTTTTAATCCCAATTGCTTTGCACACGTCCTGTCTTGCTGATATGATTATACGCTTTACTACGGAGACATGTTAATGCACGACTGTCAATTAAAACCGCACTCCTACGTCACATTGCAGTGGGCCTCAAAATGAGAGGGATTTGGATCCTATTTTAATGTCAGGAAATAAAAAAAAAGACTTATTGTCTTTATTTCACTCCAATATGACTGTGGACACACTATACCTACACACAGTTCTGTCCAAACAGCTTACAAAAGATGATTTTCATCATACAGTAGGTGCCCTTTAATGTCAGTAACGTGCTGTAACAAGGTTCTTTTACAATCTTCTTGCTTGTTAGCAATGTTAAGGTTAAAAAAAAAAACAGGCTCAAATTAATGTCATTGTTAAAATTTACACCTGAGCAGATTTAGTATTTTCTTTGCAAATTCTGTACTATTGTTGCCATTTTTATGCTCAGTGTTTTAACAAACTCCTCCTATAGATTTAATCAGATCAACACCAAGTTTGTTCAATGTAATTGTAATTGTCTATGTGGAAATCTGACACGTTTTAGTGTTTTGCCATTAAACAAGAAGTTTGTTACTTGTTTGTTATATTAATTTGCCTTACAATGTTGGCTTGCAATGTCCGATCTGCCCCAAATTTCACAGATTTGATAAGGGTCTTGGCCTGCACTGTAAAAAATATCTGCTAATTTACAGGTTCCGTATTTTGTGTTTTCCATTTATTTACGGTTGTGAATTGCAATATGGGATCTTGATCTCTGCTCTGTTGATTTTTGATGTTGAAAATTCAACTCAACAGTTTAACAAAGTGACTTTTATTGACATTTTTGTAGTTTGAAACAAGATATTGATTAAGAAATAATATATAGAACCAGGGCAGCTTATTATCAGGTTTTTGCAGCATAATATACAACACCAACTCAGACAATATATCACAAACTATTAGAGATGTTCATAAAAAGTCATTTTTTTCAAACTTTTCAAAAGAAAGATCAAGGTCTAATAATGCAATACAAAAGCATAAATAAGTGAAAAAATAGAATCACAAAATACAGAAAACTGTTAATTTACAGATATTTTTTACAGTGTAGGGACATCTACATTGGGGCTTCATTGAAGCAAGAGCTAAACAGCATTTGAGTCAGACTGACTACAATAATGAAAATAAATGTTAAATAAATAAATAAACAAACAAAAAAATAAAGCAATTTTGAAAAAAAATGAACCATGAAAATTTATTCTATTACACCTCTAAAGCAAAACAACATAATAGGACCCCTTTAAAAGAAATATTTACTTATAGTTTTTTGTATATTACTTTTCAGAGCATATAATGTATCATATAAAACATAAATATGCACATATCAATCAAATTGGTTTTTCCACTTTTTATGTTTGCAATGCATACTCAACTAAGATTTAATAAATTAAATTATATGCAAATATCAATCAAGTTTTTCATTCACATTTCACACTTGTTTAAACTTTGTAATCTTGCATAATGCAATAAAAGATATACACACAGTGCTCAGCATAATTGAGTACACCCCATTTAAAAAAATAAATTTCAATTCTTTCCTCAGTGACTATAAGCAATGTATTTTGGTGCATGTACACAAAACAGATTTATTAAACAGATATATTTATTAAAATAATATTTTATTCACCAAACATCTTTAGATATTGAACAATAATACAATTAAATTCAAGCTAAACATATAAAAAAAATACAACCTACAAAATTAATAAATAATATATATATTTTTTTCCTTCTCTAGATTTTTCCTCTTTTTAAAATTTGTATTTAATATTTTTCTATAACATGTAAATTTGGGTGTACTAGTTTTTGGACCGTTATTGTAAGTTATTTTGTTAGATAAGCTCCAGATTTGGCTTCAGTACTGACTAATCTATATGCACAAATAAAATATTGTAATATAATACTGTAATATTTCTTTACAATAAAAATATGAATTTAAAAGGTAGATTTGTGAGAGGTGTACTTATATATGCTGTATAAACTAAAAAAGCTGGGGTTTTCATCCCAAATTTGACCTAAATATTGACAAACCCAGCCATTGGGTTAGAAGTTTAAATAATTTGCAATTAAATGTTTAATCAGTAGTTGGTTTGTCTATATTTGACCCAAATACTGAGTTGAAACAAATGTGTACCCTTAAAAATATTCAAAATGTGACATGTTTTTTTTTCCTCTCAATACACTGTCTGACTGTCACAAACCCAAATGTACCTTCAAAACTAAAACCAAAAAAATGCAAATGGCCCAATTTATTTTGTTCCAGCTTATCTAAATGAAGGATTGAGGATGAAACGTAAGATTAACATCACTGGGAACCAAGCTTCATACAGTTCTTCATTGTATTGTTGTGAATGTTAAATATGCATAAAGCACATTGACGTCTGTACCTGCTCTCTTTCACACGTCAATCTTTTGGCTCAGCGGTGGAAATCGCAGCGGGTTTGTGCCAATCCCATGGGCTTATCGATAAACCTGCATGCTCATTAAACGGGGAGTGAGAGTCGTGTTCACCGGCAGCGCTGCACAAGCTGCTGTCGCCTAGCAAGTGGAGTCACCGAGGGAATTAGGTTGCTAAATTAAAGAAGAGCATGTCTGCCGTTGCCGTCTTCCCAGTCCCTGTGATAGTAGGCTGATAACTTCATATCTCAAAGGATATACTATATGGAAACCTAAAACTCCATCAAACTCAGATGTGAATGCTCGCACGCTTTGGTTAACGTCCTCAAGATATTTAAACTGGAGGATTTATATAGGGTGAGGTATAAAAATGTTATATAGTAGGTCTTTTAGTTGTAATGGTGCAGGAGCTACATTTGTATCCCTTTCTTGTTATCAATCATGGAAAAATCTGAAAACTGAAAAGCAAAAAATGTGCGTTCTTTTGGTAAGTCGTTCTTCAGTCTCTCCACTTTTCTCAGACTAGCATGAGAAAGGCATAAAGGAAGGGAAGGTAGATTTATTTTTAATTTTCCTGGAACTCAGGCTGCACAATAGCATGCTCTTACTATTTCTGCCATGTAATGGATGATAAGCACCTGGATTTAACCCTCAGGTATTTGAGGTCATGATAACCCTGTTTGAAGTTTTCTTTTTGTCTTCTTCTTTTTCTTCTCTTTTTAAACATGGTTCCTTTCATTTCAGTGGCATGATATTTTGTTTTCGACACTTTTTTGCACATTATGTACCTAATAATGTGTGCACAGCAAAATAAAGAAATGAGTAGATCTTTATCCAGCTATTCTAAAAGTTTTCTAAGTGAAGTTTATTTATAAACTAATTTCAAGAGGATCATGTGCTTATGATTGCTTGCAGCCGGTCCCACACTATTCAATTTATGATTCACCACTGTCCAAAAAACATGCAACTTCGGCTCCAAATCCAAATCGGCTCCATACACTCTCAGAAATAAAAGGTACAAGAGCTGTCACTGGAGTGGTATCTTTTTGAAAGGTACATACAGTATTTGTACCACTTTAAATATTTAGGTAGTCATATATACATTTGAGGTACCAATTTATACCCTTTAAGTACAAATACGTACCTTTTGAAAAGGTACCACCCCAGTGACAGCTCTTGTACCTTTATTTCTGAGAGTGTAGACATGCTCCTAGTAAGTAGACATCTCTTAAGAGCAATCACTATCTATTCATTAGCTACTAAAGCAGGGGAGTTTTGGAGCTCAAACTCCCCTCTCGCCTTGCAAACAGGAGGGAGCCCCAGGCTCGAGGATCATATGAGCTCAGGGCTCTCTCCCAGGACAGCATCCCAAACAAGCTTTATAATAAATCATCAGCTAAGTGTGGACTCTTGAAAAAGACATAATGTAATGTAAACTATGTAATAGTACACTGTAAAAAATGCAGGGTTCCACACAATTCATTCATGTTGTCCCAACACAAATTGATTAACTTAACTTAACACTTTAAACAAATTAATGTGGGTTTAACATAAAAATTAAGTTGACCCAATGAAATCTCAATAATTGTGTTCATTCAGCTTATTAAAAATTTTTTGAGTGTACATAAATTACATTTAAACTAGTTTATTTCAAACTTTGTTTACATTCGTTTCCCATTTTAAAGAAAAAATTAACTAGTTTTAACAGTAAATCCAACACAAATCTGAAAAATTCCTAAAAAAAAAAAAAATGAAGGCCTGGTAAAGCCCCTTTCACACAGTGAAAACGGTAAATATCCGGAAAATTTCCAGAACGACTTTACCCGTAAATTCAAAAAAGGGCTGTTCACACAGCCAAGGACATTACAGAATTTTTCTGGAAAAGACCGTTCACACATCCATTCCAAAATACTGGTAAATTCTAACATTATTTACCAGAAATGACCTCTAAACAGCTGCACTTGTATTTGTAAACATTTGACTACATTACAAACTCTGTAGATGGATAAGTATTGTGAACAACTTCGATGAAAACGTATGGAGGAACACTTTTGCATGTAGAGATGTAATAATATGTGTGTGTGCTGGCGCTCACCGGCTCCTTGCACACGCGTCATGCAACTGAAGAAAGCAGAACTTAAAGGTAAACAAACAGCGGTTTATCATAAGCATGTTATCGATAATTTTTTACACAGTTGGCATTAATAATGAATATAGAAACGTTATCTGACTAACATCTAGCAGCTAAATGTGTCAGGAAAAATATTCAAAGGCTTTTATTTTCATAAACAGCGTGGATGTGAATGCATCTGAATGTTCTGATTGGCTGGATGTCTCACCTCAGCATGTTCTAAGCGTGAATGCACTTTTTCTGTCAATTTCCCTTCTGCGTTCACACAGCGCAGCATTCTGGCCAGTAGTGTTATAACTGTTTTTTTCTGGAAAATTGCTGGAATGAATTTACCGGTATTACCGGTATATCTGGAAAATTCACAAATTCGGATTTGCTTGCATAAACAGACAAACATACCACACAATTATTCATTCATTCATTTTCTTTTCGGGTTAGTCCCTTTATTAGTCTGGGGTCGCCACATCGGAATGAACCACCAACTTTTCCAGCATGTTTTATGCAGCGGATGACCTTCCAGCCGCAGCCCATCACTTGGTAACATCCATACACACTCATTCACACTCATACACTATGGACAATTTAGCTTACCCATTCCACCTACTGTATACTTCATGTCTTTGGACTTGTGGGGGAAATCGAAGCACCCAGAGGAAACCCACGCCAACTCGGGGAGAACATGCAAACTCCACACAGAAATGCCAACTGACCCAGCCGGGGCTCGAATCATAATCATCAATAATAATAATAATAATTAAATAAATAAAAAAAAAATACTCTCTCTGGTATTAAATTTAATTAAAAATAAAATGAATCAAAGAGGGAAAAATAAAATAAAAAAAGGAGAGGGGGGAAAGGAGGGGAAAGGGAGGGAGGGAAGGAAAAAAATCTATTATAAATTTCATAAATACTTGCCACATTATAATTCAGTCTTTCCGTACTTCTACCCCTTAATATTTGTTTTCCTTTTCTGTCTCTCTCAAATTTATTTATTCATTTTATTATTATTATTATTATTTTTATTTATTACCATTATTATTATTATTATTTTTCTCTCTCCCTCAAGAGGTGGGAGAGAAAGGGATCGTGAGGTTGGTGGGGGGTCGTGGTGGCTGTGGTGTACTCGCGCTGATAGTAATAATTACCTGGCCGGTCTAACAACAGATAAAGGAAAAGAGGAAAGAAAAAAAAAAAAACAAGTATTAAAAAAATAAAATGTAAAATTTAAAATACTTGCACATACTTACAAATAGTACATTCACAGGGTAAGTGTGACGTGGGCATGGCAGCCTGGGCATTTGCACCGGACTGATCCATGCTGCACATCATACTTTTTTAATGCATCACAAAGCAACTGACAAACACCGTACACTTCAAGGCAGATAAGATAACTTTCACCTCCTTTTAATAATAATAAAACAGCTTTAACAATAATTTTATTTATTAATTTATTTATTTATTATTATTTTTTATTTTTTATCAGTGTGAGTGAATTGTAGTCATCACGTTTCCCTGCCCACCTCTTGATCTATTATTATTATTATTATTATTATTATTATTATTATTATTATTATTA
>CAIGQZ010035027.1:880305-898709 GCA_903798205.1 Danio tinwini
ATTATTATTATTATTATTATTATTATTATTATTATTATTATTATTATACTATTATTAATTCATCAAATTGTTAGATAAATTCTTCTTTTTAATATTATTCTTTACTTTTAGTTTTTATTATTTGTATATTATCATTACTATAGTAACGTTTTTTTATTATTATTCTCATTGTTTTGTTTGCAGCGCTTTATTATTCAACTTTTTTTTTCCACTCTTCCTCTTCCTTTTCAGTTTGTTTTTTTTTCTCCCTTGTCCTATTTCCTTTCTTCTACTTACTATTACTATTATTATTACTATTATTCATTATTATAATTTTTGGTCCTCTTCCTGATTTCCCAACCTCCCCTCACCTCCTCACTATTATCATTAATTATCATTAATAGTATGACTTTTTCTCTTGTTGCCATTGTGTCGTTGCTATTCTGACTTGTCCTCCCGTTGTCTCCTCATTGTTATTATTACACATATTTCTACCATTGTCATTATCCAGGTTGCTGTAGTTGTTGTTGTAGTAGTGGTAGTAGTAGTAGTAGATGTTGTAGTAGTAGTAGTAGTAGTAGTAGTAGTCATTGTAGTAGTAACGATTGTATTTGTAGTTTGGATTGTTGAAGTAGTAGTTGTAGTAGTTTCTGTAGTAGTAGATGTCGTTGGTGTAGTGGTACCAGAAGTAGTAAAGGTGTTGGGGTAGTAGTAGTAGTAGTCTGTGTAGTAGTATCAGAGGTAGTAGATGTTGTTGATGTAGATGTTGTAGTACTAGTGATTACTGTAGTAGTAGTAGTAGTAGTAGGAAACGTTGTTGTAGTAGTATCAGTTGTAGTAAATGTTGTAGTAGTATCAGTTGTAGTAGATGTTGTAGTAGTATCAGTTGTAGTAGATGTTGTAGTAGTATCAGTTGTAGTAGATGTTGTAGTATTATCAGTAGTTGTAGACGTAGTAGTAATAGTTGTTGTGGCTGTAGTAGCAGCTGCAATAATAGTTGTAATATTTGTAACTTTCTGTAGTAGCAGTTGGTGTAGTACTTGTGATTTATTGTTATTGTTATTGTCAGTTATTACTGTTGTCCTTTCTCTTTACTGTCATCATTACTATCATACATTACTAGCATTGTCACTCTATACCACTGACTGGTTTATTTCTATTTGTTTATTTATATCTATGACACTTGCTTCATTTATTGACTGTTATTGACCCTTATGTATGTACTCTGACCTGTCCACCATGTTACCTTTACATGCACACACACACACACACACACGCACGCACGCACGCACCTGCCAGTACCTGACTGTATTGTTGTTGTTGTTGTTTTGTTTTTCATTGTTGTTTTTTATGTTTTATTTTGTATGATCCCAATTTGTGTACCTTTTTGCATATTCTAATTAAAAAAAATAAATAAAATTAATAATAATAATAATAATAATAATAATAATAATAGTAATAATAATACATTTTATTTGTAATGCGCTTTTCTCAAGCTCAAAGCGCTACAAGGCAAAAATAATAAAACAGTAAAAACAGTAAATAGGAAAGTATAACAATAAGATTACAACAGATCACACATTAAAAACAGAGGTGAGTCTTAAGAAGCTTCTTAAAACAGTCCAGAGACACAGCATTCCTAATAATAATGGGTAATGCATTCCATAATTTTGGCACACGGTATGAAAAAGCCCTACCACCCATGGGGTTAGGTCTGCAGCATGGCTGGAACAGGGTAAGACCCAAAGCAGAACAAATACTGTGAGCAGTAGAAAGTCTCACAAGATCACAGAATCCTACTCAGGAGCTAGCCAATGAACTGCTTTATAAGTTAAAATCAGACTCTTAAAATTATTACGTGACCTAACTGGTAGCCAATGAAGTTGCTGGAGAACAGGTGTGATTTGATGGTGAGAGGATGTATAAGTCAGAACATGTGCGGCAGAATTTTGAATAAACTGTAACCTTTTAAGAGAATTTGCAGGTAAACCCCCAGGGAGCGAATTACAAAAATCAAGACGAGATGTTGTGAGGGCATGGACAAGCCTCTCAGCATCCGACTGTGACAGAAATGGTCTAATGCATGCAATATTACGGAGATGGAAAAAGGCTGTTTTAATTAAGTGCTTGAAGTACTGTAATGTACAGTATGCAGACATGCACACAGTTGCTGTTCTTATCTGGCTATTGCTGTTGATTTTAAATAGACATCTGTATTCCTTTTTATTGGAAAAGTGACATTTGTGACATTTGCCCTTTTTAATTCACATTTCTGAAGCACTATTGAAATAATATACACTTTATAACAATAACAAATTGGAATTATTTTGTCTTTCTAACATCTACAGGTAGATCAATATCATAAGACTATTAGTTTTTAATTCAGATATTAAATTAGATCAAATTACTTTATTTAACAGATTAATGATGTACTACATATTTTCTGATAAATAGGCTAAATAAAAAATACCACATATTTACAATAAATACAGCATAAACCTATTGGGCAGTGGTGTAAAGTAACAAATTACAAACACTCAAATTACTGTAGCGTAGTTTTCCTAATGAAATTGTAATTTACTAAGTAGCATTAAAAATGTGTACTTTTACTTTCCCTTAAGTACATTTTAAGTGCTGTATCTGTATTTTTACTCCACTACTTTCCTTCAACATGCAGTCACTACTTTATTATTTCATGTCTATGGGGATTTAAAAAATCTGTCCTGTGATTCCTGTCCAATCAAATCCCACATAGAAAGCAAATTGCATCATAATAAACTACCTCTAGACATGAGTGCTTTATAAATGCAGCAAACCGTTTGGAAGCATTAAAAGTGTCCAAGAAGATGTCCAAAATCTTTACACACATTGAACAAGAGACTGTTTAGACCAACGCAATCTCACAGCAATTTGTAACTTTTTTATTTAGTGGCTAATTCGTATGATATAATTTGTACAATTTAGTACGATTTGCTCATCACCGAATGATGGTTGGGTTTAGGGGCTTGGTTGGGTGCCACGCCTCCTTTTTAAAATCGCATTTTCGTACGACTCAAGACTAAACTAACGTAAAATACTTACATTTCCTTGTGAGATCAGGCTGGTTTAGACTGCATGTCACGATGAGAATATGACGTATGTTTACTGTATAATGACTGAGATGGCCTTAACTAAATGCACTACAGAATGTTACGTTATATGTAATTGTGGAGAGGTAAGCATGATCGAACACCCAATGAGGGGGGAGAGCATGCTCGGAGCCCGGCAGCTAATCAGCAGGCCAATCAGAAATAATAAATAACACCTGTTTATTCTAGTGATTGGGCCGGAGAGACACCCTTCTTAAGGAGAAGGAGCAGCCGGGAGAGAGAGAGGAGAGACCACACACACACACACCCGCACAGCTACACGTGTGGTGTGTTTATTTAAAAATAAAAGATTTGTGTTTACCTGATATCGCCGACCCTGTCTTCTTCTTCCCTCATACAAACAAACTTTACTACAGTAATCACATAAGCTTTTTACATCATAATACTCACTACTCGCTATTCTTGAGTACTTTTAATTGGGCAAAATTTTACTCATACTTTGAGTAATATATATAACAAATACTTTAACCTACTTGCACCATTTTTGGGCAAGTAATTATATTAAGTATTTTTACTTTACTTTTACTTAGAATTTTTCAGTACTCTTTCCACCACTGCTATTGGGCCTAATTAGTTACAAATTACTGTAATGAAATTACTGATCCACTGAAAAACTAAACAAGGTATAACCTTTTGATTTTAGGTAATTTAAGTACAGTTACTTATAAAGAACTTGCCTTGAATTATGTAAATAAATTGAACAGTTCTACCAAAAAGACTAGGGAGATAAATATGATATTAAATTATATTTATTTGATTGACTTTCAAGAGTTCACCCTTAGCTGATGATTAATTATAAAGCGTATTTGGCATGCTGTCCCCAGAGAGAGCCCTGAGCTCATAAGATCCTCGAGCCCGGAGCTCCCTCCCGTTTGCAGGGCGAGAGGGGAGTTTGAGCTCAGATCGCGAGAACTCCCCTGCTTGTTAATAGTAAATGCAAATTATGAATAACTATGGAGAGAATATTGCTCATTAATTGCTCGTCTGTGGTGTCGATTTGGTTTGGTCAATTTACTTATGTTACATGTTTTTGGTCTGTGGGAGGAAACCGTAGAGCCCGGGGTAAACCCACGCAAACACCAGGAGAACATGTAAACTCCGCACAGAAATGTAAACTTGGCCAGGTAAAGACTTGAGCTAGTGATATTCTTGCTGTGAGGCAACGGTGCTAACCACTGGGCCTCCGTGCCGCCCTGTCAAGGAAAAGGGAGAAGTAGGAGTGGAAGGGGGGATTCTTCAAGACAAAAATGGCTATGTAAGATACTTTGGTTATTTGTAGTGATTTAGGAATCATCTGATTGGTGGATCATGCATTAGCTAATGCGGGACCAGCTGCTATCAATCATAATCACGTGCTCCTCTCGAAATTAGTTCATGAATAAACTTCACATCGTTTGACTAAAAGCATGATTTAACAAAACATAGGGTTTTTTAGCGGATGCCACATCCATAGCTTGATTCGAAAGTTTGTAGATCCGGCTATGGCTGCTGAGGACAAAGGCAGGGGTGGAGCTTAACCCCCTGGACAAGGCCAACCTTGTGGTAGTGGGGAGGATGGTGGCTGAACATACGCGTCAGTATCTGCAACCAAATGAATGAAATGAATGGACAGCTTGTATATTCCTTGAGTCTCATAGTTATTGGTTGGAACTGATTGTGATAAGTGACATGATATTAGGTCTTCCTGGTAGAACTAGCGCTAAAGGATACATTTCTGTATAAATTAATACAGGAAAGCTGAGAAATTGTATTTTTGTTGTACAAATATATTTTGCTAAATAATTCTATTTTTCATCTAAAAAGGTTACATTTATTAAAATGATTGAAAACGCTGAACAAACGATGAATGGAGAATCATAACAATATATTATATATATTAAGAAAAACAGAGTATTGTAAATATTTTTTTATCTACTAACTCGATTTTTCGACTAAATTGGTTATATTTGTCCAACAATTGCACATGTAAATGAATGGATGAATTAATGATATGGTTAGTTTAAAACAGGTTTTGTGTGTAACGAAGCTAAAGGCCCTGTTTGACTCAAAATAAAACAGTTAATTAAACAGTTCAATTTCTGTTGCCTATGATTTAAAGATTTACATGATTTTTATTTAGTATTGAGAGAAGTCATTTTAAAACTATTTAAATTTTGTAATTAGTAATTTATTCCTTTTTTTAAGTAACTTATCCAACACTGATCATTGGTAACAAGAAAGAAAGAGTTATAACAAATAACAAATTTCTCGGTCATGACTTAAATTGAAAGGAGACAGAGCCTTTGCAGTCGCTGCTCTACGTTTGTGGAAGCAGCTGCCACCAGACATTACGATTACTTCTTCTATCTCTATTTTTAAGTCCGGACTTAAGACACATTTTTATTTTTTTGCCCTCCCTGGCTTTTAATCATTATTGTGCATTGTTGTTGTCATACTATTATTCTTGTTATTACTTTTATTGTTATTTTACTGTTTTAGAATGTGTGTTTTGTTCAGCACTTTGGTCAGTCCCAAACTGAAGTTAAATGTGCTTTATAAATAAACTTTACTTATTTACTTACTAAGATAATTGTTTTAATGTAGACTTCTCTATCACCCTTTTTCACAGTTCTTCCGATGTGTCACACCTTCTATTTCTGTTCACGCTCATTTTGTTGCTTTGTTTTGCAGCACTTCTCACATTTCTGCCTGCTTAGGAATTACTTACATGTCATTTGTAATTCGCTTTATATATAGGAATCTGCTAAATGAATGAATGTGAATGCACATAATAAAGTGCCCTTATGTGATGCAGCAATCACAGTGTGAAGGTGCCCTGTTGAATTATACAGTGATGCTTAACATCCCACTTGTGAATTTGAAATGTATTCATTTCTTTATTTTATGCATCAGTAGTTAGTGGTAAAACCAGATCTCACGTTTTCTATTTGTTTTTATAATCTGATTAAATCCTGTCATGTTTTAGAAGAAAAATGTTGTAAATTTGCCACAGATGCTTCTTTTTCTAGCAACATCTGGTAATTAAAAACAGTACAGCACTATGGATGCAGATCTTAGGTAATTGAATAGTAATTAATTTGTGAGAGAAAAATGTGTGGCTTGAAAATATCATCCAGTGATCACTTGGTGTAGAAAGTTGCATGGCTAAATCATGGCTAAATCATGAAATCTAGGAAGTACTTTAACTTAAAGAGGGTTGATGTTTGTGATGAATAGCCCACTAGTCCACACTTTTTTATTGTTCATATCATTTTAGCTCGCTGGTGTTTATATGTAATGGTTTCTTGGCCTTATGACCTAACAATAATATTCAATCAGGTTTAGTTCAGGACTCTGGGCTGGCCTTTTTTATTATTATGTTAATATTTTCAGCTTCAAGTAATTGCTTTACCTGTTTTTCTGTGTGTCCAGGCCCAATGGCCAGTCAAAATATCACAATTGTCAATCAAAACTAGTCAAATAACATCAAAACTCACAATATGCCACAGCCAATTCGTAAAATACATAGTTTACATCACTGTATGCATTTTTAATTTTAAAAATAACTGTATATTAGTAATTATAAAGATTATGTTATCATAAAAAATGATCTTACCTTAAATTGACAGCAGATCAATTTAATGCATTGTGTTTCTTGTGACTGGTGTGTACTGTCCAATTAAAAAAGTTAGTTTAAGTTTCAATTCATAATATTAACTACTGGATTATTACCTGTCTATTATTGTGATATTATAATTTTTTTGGTCTTATAAAGTATGATTTTATTCTACATCCCTATACCCAAAACCTAAATCTAACCTCCACCTCACTAACTTTTAATAAGCAGATAATTAGGAGTTATTTAGCTAATAGTCTTAGATAATTGTTTGTTAATAGCATAAATTGTGACTCGAAATAAAACATTACGGGTTTAGCCAAATGCAAAACATATCTCTAGCTGAAGGGAATTTACTTTAATCATCATAACAGTTTTAATCATTAGTTGAATATAAATGTGGTAGCTTAAAATATTTCTACACTACCATATAAATATATCTGACGCAATACAATTGGTAAAATCTTCAACCTTCGGAATTAAAAAAAAACAACCCACACCAATTGGCTAAAAGAAAATTGAAAACCACAGACTTGGAAACTCTGTCAGATTTTTGCATCTCGTTTATATACACTATGAACAGCAGCTACACTAATTACACCTGGTGGTACTCATCCCGAGGCCCTCAGACTATGCAGCACCACTGATGCGATCCAAGACCAGCGACGAGATGATCCCAAGGTCTTCATAATCATGGACCAGGCCATATCCTGAGCAGCTGCTGTGGTGGTCATGGTGGAATGAGAGCACGAGATTCCTGTGACGCTCCAAGGACAGACGAGTCTTCACTGAGTTCCAGCTTCCGGCGCCTAGACTGCAGCTTTGCACAAGACGTTTGGCCATAGGAGAAATGGTTGTGCCCAACTGAGCCTGGTTTCTCTCAAGGTTTTTTTAAATCTTCACCTTTGCCAATTGGTGAAGTTTTTTCCTCGCCACTGGCTTGCATGTTTCGGGATCTGTAGAGCTGCGCATTGATGGAATAGCTCCACAGTGTTTGGACTCTCAGTAGTGATTATTAACTACACTACATTGAGCTAAACTGAACTGAACTTAAATGCTGAAAACTGAACTGACACTGTTTAAATTTACTATAATCTTCTATGTGAAGCTGCTTTGACACAATCTACATTGTATAAGCGCTATACAAATAAAGGTGAATTAAATTGAAATTGAATTGAATAAAAAAAAATTAAATGACCAACTTTTTTTGCTATGGCTAAACATGTCTTCATCCCTCTTTAAAGGGTCATGAAACGCTCCGGTTACTAAGGTAACCCTCGTTCCCCGAGGGGGGGAACGGAAATGCTATGTGGAAACTTCCACTATGGGATTTCACTCAGAAAGCCAATCATCTGAAAGAGTATGTAAACAGGCCAATGAAATGCCAATGAGTTGGCAGCTTCAGCTTGGGCACCTGATGCTCGTTGCAATCAATTTGCTATAAGAGCACAGCACGCGCAAAGCCAAGCATCATTTTTTAGCGGAAGAGACTTTCACCTCAACAGCTAAGGGGCAATCATTATGGCGAAGGAACATAGCATTTCCGTTCCCCCCCTCGGGGAACGAGGGTTACCTTAGTAACCGGAGCGTTCCCCTTCGGGAGGGGAACTTCAATGCTATGTGGAAACTTCCACTATGGGGAAATGTTTGGAAAACGCCATAATGATTGAACCTTACCTTCGCCCCCGATGAGAGGTTTGCCAGGCAAAAGAGAGCGTGAGCGCACCTGCGTCACCAGAGGCGCGGTCTTCCAACGTGTTCCCTGGCCCTTACTTATCCCACTTCAACAGAAGATTTACGGATTTAGATATATTTTTCGGGAGCCGCAGATGCGTCTAGAACACTTTCTAGGAATTTAATACGACAGTACGTTGGGGAGCGTGCAGTCCCGATAGGGAGGACGCTGCGGAGGCCACCTGCTACCCAAGTGGGGAGACTAGTGGCAAGAGAGCATATGGACTAGCCCTGAGAAGGGGGAGTACGCATATGAATATAAGATGGTTAGCGGTGAGGGAAGACACGTGTCCGCCTGTGAGGGGGGACTGCACCGTGGCAGTATAAGCATATGGGATCGCCTTGTGGGGATCGCACATAGCGGGCACCTATACCCAGAACGCGGGCTGACCAGCGGGCAGACCAATAACGTAACGGGCCAGCGCCTGACTTCTCCGCTGAGTCAGATGCTGGGGGCCTCGGAGGAGTATCTGCAGGGTTCGCCAGCGGGGAACTTTACTGACAGAGCAAAAAAGCGCACATATCTCCGTGTTAGAGAGAATGGCGCAGCAAGCGTTTTACAACACCTAACCAAATTTCTCATTTACCGCGAGGAAATCGGCTCCCCTCAAGATTAATAAATCTCGCAAGGTGTCGCCCAGCCCGCAGCTCTACAGTGTCTGTTAGAGAGGCGCCGCGTGCTAACGCCCAAGGATGCGTGCTTCGAGGAGCGCGCTCTCATTCCTGGGGGACACGGCTCGCCCTGGCTCAGATGAGCGAGGGAGATGGCATTCACGGTTCAGTGGATATGTTCCAACCTCTGTTTTGGATACGGCACTTCCCTTCTGCCGATCACTGTAACAGATAAAAGAGCTGAGTATGGTCCGTATAATACGCAAAGCGCGAAGGACGCAGCAAATAAGGGGCTGGGTCTGCCTCCTCCGTTGGCAGCGCTTGCAGGTTCACTACATAGCTGAAAGAATGCTGTAGGAACCTAGAGCACCTAGGTGGGCGGGGGTCTCAGGTAAACGTGAGAGTGGGCCGGCCCAACACGCTGGCACATTTCGCTGACCGAAATGCCCCCAGTTACCCACCCATTTGGCCGATGCGAACGCGACCAGCAGAGCTGTCTACCTGGACAGAAATCTTAAGATACTGAGTCGAGTGATCGAGCAGACCTCTCCTAAAAGAGATCTCCAAGTGGGTATGAGAGGGAAACAGGAATAATTAATATTCATGTCTCGCGCCTCTGGGAACTGGATGATGAGACGATACTTCCCAGCGCGCCGCCATCACCGCATCCTTAGAGCGGGGATGATCGTAACGCCAACCCCTCAAAGTGGAGGGGACAGCCTTAGCTCCAGTCAACTGAAGGAGGATAGCATCACTCTGATCTGGCATGTTCGGGGTTTCCTTCTCGGGGAAAAAGTTAACCACACAGCGAATAGACTCCACTTCAGGGCGTGGGCATGCCTCGTAGAGGGTGCGCAGCCTGAGTGACAGTGTTAACCACCTAATCGGTAGGTCACCTAAGTCCTCCGCACTCCATCTATGAACCGCACGTGAGGCATAGATCTGGGTGCGGGTGCCAAACGGTGCCTGTCCCCTGTTTCCAGGGGATGTGCCAGGGAGGGGCCATCACGAGGAGAGTAAAAAGCAGGTCCGATTGGGCCAGAGAGGCGCAATACGAGAGCTGTTCCTCGACCTCCCTGACTTTACACAGTATCTGTGCGAGTAGGCTCACTGGAGAAATGCGTATTACGCACGCCCCGGGGCCAGCTGTAAGCCAGTGGACTTTACAGGGTTCGCCAAGTGGGGAACTCAAGCGAGAGCACACAAATCTCTGAGTTAGAGAGAAAGGCGCAGCCCATAACAGCTGGCCAGTCGGGGGTGGAGTCCCCGTTTTCCCAGGCGAAACTGCCGTGAGAGCGGATGGCTGCACGGTTGAGCTCAGTGGGGAAAAATGGAATGCAGCGATTGCGCCGCGTATGACTCCGGGGGAGCAGACGGGAGACATGCGGCGAGAGCGAATACCCCCATGCGGTTGATATACGCCACCGCCTCTGTACTGTCCGTCCTGACCAGCACGTGTTGTCGCTCCAGCACCGAAAAAATGGCGGAGAGCGAGGAACACTGCCAACAGCTCTAGGCGATTGATATGCCAATGCAACTGGGTTCCTTTCCACAAGCCCGTGCTGCATGCCCGCAACACACGGCCCCCCAGCCCGTGCTGGAAAGCATCTGTCAAATCGACAATATTTCTGGACGCCTGTCCTAGAGGCACTCAGGCCTGTAGGAACGAGGGATCGTTCCAGGGGCTGAGGGCGCGGCGACACAGCGTAGTGACAGTCACCCGGTGTGTGCTCGCGTGCCATGCGCGTCTGGGGACTCGATCGTGAAGCCAGTGCTGAAGTGGTCTCATATGGAGCAATCCGAGCGGCGTGACAGCGGCTGCGGATGCCATATGCCCCAGGAGCCTCTGAAAGATTTCAGTGGGACCACTATTTTGCTGTCTAAGTCTCTCAGACAGTTCAGCATTAGCGGAGCGCGTTCTCAGGAGAGGCGCGCTGTCATGGTGACCGAGTCCAGCTCTAACCCGAGAAAAGAGATCCTCTGCCCGGGGGCGAGTTTGCTCTTTTCTCGGTTGACCTGAAACCCCAATAGGTGGACGTGCTGGAACACCTTGTCTCTGTGCATAATCAATTGCTCCCGAGAGAGGGCTAAAATCAGTCAGTCACCGAGATAATTGAGTATGCGGATGCCCGCGAGCCAAAGGGGCGCAAGGGCCCCCTCCGCGAGCTTGGTGAAGACCCGCGGAGACAGAGAGAACCCGAAGGGGAGGACTTGTACTGCCAGGCTCGATCTTAACGCAGACCGCGGAAACTGACGGTGGCGTGGAGTATGGAGACATGAAGTACGCGTCCTTCAGGTCTATTGCTGCAGACCAATCCCGAGGACGAACGCACCAGAGGATGCGCTTCTGCATAAGCATTTTGAATGGCAGCTTGTGCAGACAGCGGTTCAAAACGCGCAGATCTGGAATTGGCCATAGCCCACTGCTCTTTTTGGTACGATGAAGTACAGGCTGTAAACCCGCTCTCCATCTCGGCTGGAGGGATCGGTTAGATTGCATCCTTCGCCAGGAGGACAGCAATCTTCTCTCGCAAGACAGGGGCGGGCACAGGGCTGACCCTGGTGAGAAACACACCTGTGAACTTGGGAGGCCGTTCGCGAATTGAATCGCGTAGCCGAGTCTGATCGTGCATATGAGCCACCGCGAAGGGCTGGCCCGCGCTAACCAGGCAGGCAGAGCTCTCGCTAATGACTGCATCACTACGATCGTTGACGTACCAGCAGTGGGGCAGCGCGGAGTAGGAGTGCTGATCCGGGGAGCGCTGGGGTCCCGCGGAAGAGCTGGAGGCGAGAGATTCACTCACCTTACACCCAGACTCCGGAGGGGAGGGCTGGAGGTGTGAGAGAAAGGAGACCGTCCTCCCAGACCTCGTGAGCCACTGGCGAAGTGCACCGATCCTGCGAGCTGAAAGGCTTTTCATCGCGTCCCAGACTGGCAGTATTCGGGCTATCACATCCAGGGAAGGGAAAAATGCTCTCTCTGAGGAGCCCGACCCCCCACCGGGAAGAGAGCAGGTTCCCTCTTCTCCAAATGGCCCGTCTCAGGAGCGCTTCGTGGTCGGTTAACCGGACTTAACGGCACTCTGGGACCGGGAGCGCTGGTTGCCTGTGAGGTGCTCGGCGCTGCCGCTGGCCAGAGGCGTAGGCGGGGGCGGAGCAGCACTCGTAGACGGGCGCTCTCAGCGACAAGCAGTGGATGTGGATGGTTCGGCGGGGGGGAGCGGTCTTACATCCCCGCCGATGGATGGTCCATCGTATCCGACTGCACCGCCGTGAATTCCTGGGTGAATCCACCAACGGTGTCGCCGAACGGGCCAGACTGGTATATGGGGGAGTCAAGAAAGTGAACTTTGTCGACTCCGCGCATATTTCTGCCAGGTTTAGCCCGAGGTGGCGCTCCTGGACCACTAACGTGGCCATCGTCCTTCCCGGGGCACACGCAGCGGACTTGAGGTCCGTGGAGCTCAGTCGGGTGCGGTGCGGGGCTTGTAACAAGCCTGGGTCGGAACCACCCTCGTGCAGCTGGGCCAGCGCGCGCGCATGGACCCTGGCGTGCAGGGTGGAAGCAGCGTGGTCCGCGGCTGTGTGGGCTCTGGCTCGGACCAACACGCTTTGGACGGGAGTTGAGGCTGATTCCAGCAGAAGGAGGCACCACACAGGCCCGTGATGGCACTCTCAATCTGGGGAATCTACTCATACTCCCTGGCTGCTCCACCATCAAGGGTGGTGAGGCGGAGGCGCACGCAGATCAGGCAGAGAAAGATGCCCTCAAAACTGCGTGAGCCCACTGTGCACTTCCGGGAAGAAAGGGATGGGAGGCTGGAAGGTCTTGCCTTTTAATCCTCCACATACACCCATCTAGTCGGTCCGGCCACGGGGCTGGGGGATAAACCATCTCCAGACCCACGACCGAAACAGCCCGGTAAAACACGATTATCATGCCTGTTTCAAGATCGGCCGCCGCCGCGCTCGCTCCCGAGGGGAGGGAGCGGAGGGGCGAAAATCTTTTAGCAGAGCATGACAGCCCAGCCTCCGATGCAGCGGTGGACATCTGAGCCTCGGTGTCATCAAGTGAGAGGGCGGCCATCCGAAGATGGAGCGCTTCTCTCACTCGAAGCTTGGATGGAGCGCGTGGAGGAGCGAGA
This sequence comes from Danio tinwini, assembly GCA_903798205.1. NCBI lineage: Eukaryota > Metazoa > Chordata > Actinopteri > Cypriniformes > Danionidae > Danio > Danio tinwini. Next base: position 893,520 of record CAIGQZ010035027.1, read on the forward strand.
GGTCCACAAGCCCGAGGGCGGCAGATTTACTCTCACTGTAACCCTCAGATCTGCCCGAGTGCCCACCGCGGAGCGGGGGACAACTGGGGTGGGTGGCTCTTTTGTAAGAGCGAACCGCGATCTTAACTGCGCAACAGACATGCCACCGAGTGATGGCATGCACTGCCCGCGAGCACTGCATTAACATGCTGGACCCCCAGACATGAAACGCAGTGCTCGTGCCCATCATCCGAGGACAGGAAACCACCGCATCCAGAAACGCACAGTCGGAGCGACGTCTTGAAAAAGACGTGCTGCACGACCGTGTTGCTCTTTTAGGAAATTCGCAACAATACATACCGCTCTGGAGGACCGGACCCAAAGGACGCCAGGCAAGGGAGAAACCCAGCTCGACCGTCTGCCACTGCGTGTCACACACTCTGGACCGGGAGATCGCTCTCGTTCACTCTCTGTCTGAAACTCAGCTGGAGGAACCCTCATCGACTCTCTCAGAAGGCTGTTGAAGTCTCTGAAGTGAAAATGATGCTTGGCTTTGCGCGTGCTGTGCTCTTATAGCAAATTGATTGCAACGAGCATCAGGTGCGCAAGCTGAAGCTGCCAACTCATTGGCATTTCATTGGCCCGTTTACATACTCTTTCAGATGATTGGCTTTCTGAGTGAAATCCCATAGTGGAAGTTTCCACATAGCATTGAAGTTCCCCTCCCGAAGGGGAACCCCGTCTCAAAAAGGTTGTTTTCACACCTCTAGTTTGAAAAAAGTCAGGAATGTGGGTGAGCTTTGTTTAGGTGGAAGTGTCCAACACCAAAAGAGGGAAGGGATTGCATGAAAAGGGAAGTTTTACTATGTGCAAGCTCTGATTTTCACAGCAGCAACACAAACACAGATGCAGGGGATTGACAGTGACTATGTTTACATGGGCATCAGTAATCAAATTATTTGCCTAAATCTGAATAAGACAATAATATGATGAAGGCGTTTACATGAGTTGCTTTTTGAATGTTCCTTTCATGATCTCATTTTGCAAGTTATAGCACATAATTCGACTAACGTCATTGGGTCACCACTCTATCCACATTTCCTCTGGAGTTTCATGTAATTTCGGGTGTTTCATTCCTAATTTGTCAACTTTAACTGCAGTTTGTCACTTTCACTTTCATTCAGGAACATTTTATGTATTCCCCCCATGACAAAAAAGATATTGGATGCAAGTATGACCTGCTGGAAAATTGTTGATTTAATGGAATTTGCTACCGCACGCTGAATGGGAAAAAAAAATCCACGTTTACAGAGTATCTTTCAGTTCATAATATTGTAGTGATATTACTGTAAACTTAATAACTAAATCATTTTTGACTAAGGTATGCCTTTAAAAACTGACAAAGTCCTGCTGACGATACTAACTAACTTTGCCTCTGAATAAACATAAACAAAGATCATCGATCACACACTTACCAAATCTGGAGAGACAGGACAGTGGCAAAGACGAGTGGCAAATCCAGATTTCACCATTTCCAGATGCCAAAAGCTCTCGAGTAAAAAATGTTTCTAACAAACATATTTTAGTCACGTTGTCAGCAGACCACTGTAATCCACACATGTGGATCCACACACAAGCTAGCTGTCATCGTGAGGAAATGAAAACAAACCTTCATTGCGGCACATTTATAATTGAAACACTGATGACCCATGTCTCCAAACAATTCTTCTACTATTTGTTTGAATTGTGGTTGGCAACACAATGTGGCGTCTCTCTGAACACTGTAACATATAAAAGGATTCTTTGAAGCTACGGTATATCATGCATATTTATGAAGCTGGTTTGAACCAAGTCTTTCTCATGCATTAATGATGAAAACTCAAAGACGTCACGTTGTATCGGCCGGTAAAGACAGCCAATCTCCACGCTGGAATTTACTCAATGATTTCATCGCCTTGACGTGGCTTCAAAATTTCTTTTCAAACTGGAAGAACAAATTTTCTCAAAACAACACAAAAACCAGTTTTCACTTTTTAATGAAATATGTGTCCTAATAGTGTTTTTAGCCGCGTAAGACATATAGATGACTGTCAACATCTCAAAAAAATGTGTTTCGTGACCCTTTAACTCACTGATCATCAACTGTCAGCCCGCTGAGCCATTTAATCCGGCCCGCGACTGGATTCCAAAATTGTGAGGATCAAAAAGAAAATTGTGGTCCACACTATTAAAGCAACTAAAAATAACAACAACTGAGTCTCTTATCAGAATAACCACCATTTAGGACTATAAGGCTACACTTCGAAATGAGGACAGACTCAGACAGACCATGCGGCGTTAAGCATTTATTGTTTCAAACAGGTTTTATCGTAAGTGAAGATCATATGTGGTGTAGGCGGAGTGCGCGCGACGTGTGTGTTATGAAGAGCAAGGAAGGATGCGGTGGAGAGAGGTGCGCGACGTATTTGAGGAGCGGGAGGAAGACGCGAAATTTCTGGGAGATTATCATTCAATTTGCGGGCATCCGGGAGTCTCTATGCATTTGAGGGAAACTCACAGAACTTCCGGGAGACTTGGGATGTCTGCCTCAGGACTAAAAAAAGGAGGAAAAACAATCTGGCACAACTTAAAATAGCATGGTAAATAAATAACCTGGTACCAGAACAAAATAATGTTCACACATCAAATTAAACGTTAAATGGGCTTGAATTCAAATCACAATGCTGAAACGGGCTACTCACAGTGCTTAATCAATAGCTAAAATTACCCCTAGTTGACTTTGCCTAATTGAGTTGAGGCAAAATATCTATCACTCCTAGTGGTTGATTGTGGTATAGGTGATGGGAGCCTGAAACAAATGCATTCAGATTTGTAATGAAATTGAAAAAGTATAAACATTAAATATAATGTTAAGCCAAAATGAGATTTTTATTTGATTTTCTTCTTGGGGGTCCAACCCACAAGGAGTCTGTCTAGAAAAACTCTGGTCCTCTGACAAATATAGTTGATGACCCCTTGCTTTAACTCATCTGAACAATCTGCTAACTTTTTTTTAGAAAGATTCTCCATCTTACAAAGTCAGTGAAAACATGAAATCTGACTGCCAGTTAAATAGGGATTGTTAGATCATTTAAAAAAAGGTGCCAGGTTGAAATAAAGTGAAGAGAAGTGAGTAAGGTAACCCATACTCTGAATTAGTCTTCTGCATTTGACCAATCCAAGTGTTTTTTCCCCTTTATTTCTAAATCAATACACCTAGAACACCTAGATCAATATCCAGAAGCCATTTTAATTTAGATTTTAAATAAGATCAATTGTTCAATCAAAAGTTATTCAAAGTAACTAGTTAATGTAATGAAATTACTGATCCACTAAAAATGTAGTCAATGAAGTGATTACTTTAATTTTTTTGTCAATTTAATTAAAGTTACTTGTAATGTACTTGCCTTTAAGTGAAGAGAGATGAGTATTGTCAAGCATGGGTGCCCATACTTGAAATCGGTCCTCTGCACTGACCCATCCAAGTGAGCATACACATTATGAGTGAGAAGAAAGAGCACACACACACTTACTGTGAGCACACACCCAAAGCTGTGAGTAGCCATTGCTTTTTTAGGGAGCAATTATGGGTTTGATGCCTTGCTCAAGGGCACCTCAGTTGGGTATCATGGGAGATGATGGGAGTAAGATACCATAGTTGAGAGACAGTGCGGTTCATTCACTCCCCCACCATCAATCCCAATTGGGAATCGAACCTGCAGCCTTTGGATTACGTTTTGAACTACCTAACCATTAGGCCACAGCTTTAGGAAACTCTACACTGTTCTGGAATTTAGATTTTCAATATATCAAAATTTATATAATACACAGTTGCTACAGAGGTGAGGGGACATGGCCCGAAGTGGGGTCTGTGAGGGGTCTGGAACATAATTTTTACCAAGTTCTATGGATGGGACCAGATACCCTATTGACGCCCCAGTGTATATAGCATACATATATAATAACCTGTTTTTCTTTAGCGTACATACACACACAAGTACACACATCTAAAGACAAACTTCCCGGCTGCTCTCCTGCTTCCCTGTGGCAGTGGAAGTCTGTTGCTATGGCAACTTATCGGGAGTAGAACTAAATTGCTAAATGAGTATTGAGTGGATCAAGTGTATGCGCTGCGTATCTGATTTATATTTCCTCCAGCATCATAATCTGGCTTGCTCTTTCTCCGTCTTTCTGTCTGTATATCTGACGGCCGGTGTCTCTCTGTTGACACTGACCCATCTGGGGCTTATTTGGTGAAGATGTAAAGTCGCTCATGCATCGCGGTCCTTTCTCTTGTGTTCAGGGAAGGGAGGATTTCTGCATTCCTGCCAGAACTAGCGGAGGTTTCACCAATGCTATTGATCTGCGTCTTTTCTTCTGTCCTCCGTCTCTCTTGCTCTCGGAGATGAGTGCTCAGGGATTGCCCCACCAACACCAAATGTCAGGTGTTAACTAGCCAAGCATGAACAAGAAAGCGAGCCAAGCTTTCTGGGATTTAACTCTGTTTCCCCCTTTTATAACTGCCTCATACTGACAGCAGTGAAACACACACACACACACACACTTGCACGTGAGCTCTCACATAATCACAAAGAACAAAAGCTTTTGCTCACATTCAAAATGTCACCAAAGCATTTCTCTTCCTGGAGACGGAGCTGTAGTTTTGGGCTCAGAGGGAGCATGAGGGACTGATTGGGACTTTAAAGGTTAGCTCTTTGTTCTTATGCTTTCGCCAGACAGGAAGAGTGGGATATTGATTTGTGCTTTGTGAATGCGTTTTTGCTGAGACATCTTGCTTATTTGTCTCTGTCTCAGTGTTTTTCAAAAGCGCCGTGCCTCGGCCTGTGAAGCACAGCTTGTGTTTTCAATCCTGTTTAAACATACTTTCATTCTTTCATGCAGGAGAGACCAGGGATAGTTGTCAAACTACTGTGAATGTGTCACATTGTTGGTTTATTTTTAAAAGTAGGATTTTGTGTATAGATGCTTTCCTTAAAGTTTTGTTTACTAAAAGACTATTGAACGTGTCTTCCATTGCAAAAAGGCAAAAGATCTAACTGAAAACATATTGATCACAGTTATAAACATTAAAATATATTCAAGATGTAAAATGTAATAAAGCTACTAAAAAATTATATACTATATATAAAATTTATATACACAATTCTAATA
>CAIGQZ010035027.1:908859-927205 GCA_903798205.1 Danio tinwini
TGTGTGTGTGTGTGTGTGTGTGTGTGTGTGTGTGTGTGTGTGTGTGTTTGTTTTTTTGTCTTTTTACAAATTCCATCAGGGAGCTGCTCTGTCAACAACCCAGAAAAGTTTTGGTTGAATAGCTACCGCATAAATAGTTGATGATCTGTGATCTGTTTTTTTTTTCATGACCTTATTTTACAACAGCTGAATCTTAAGAAGTGTGAGGGCACAAGACCATGAGGGCCCTGTAGTGACTGTGAGAGTCTGATTACCGTGAATACCTGACAGATTGTGAGGACCTGATCACTGCTGAGAGGATTGAGTTCACTCAATGGAGCAATTACACATCCATGTGTGAAATCACAATCTTAAAGCAAAAACATCACAACTGACCTGGTAGCCCTGTCAGAGATTTAGCATTTATATTTGCACCTGGAAATATATTTTTGTTTAACTGAAGTCATTTCAAAATCTGCACAATGATGTCCTATGTACAATTAAATCTAAATAAAATTCAAAAGAAGCTGTTAATGGTACATAGTAAATTATTATTAAGGGCGTAGAATTGGTATGGAGGGAGGGGACATGTCCCCACCAATATCCACCAATTAATCGCCTTCAAAATAAAATAATGCTTTGTCAACCCTACCTAGATGTGCTCAAAGGGTTCAATCCATAGACATATATAATAGATACTAGGGATAAAATAGTTAAATTGCATCACATGCCACTTTAAATTTCTGTATGTTCACACCTCCTCAAAGCCAGATTGCAGTAAAAACATGTAAATTGACTTCTGCAGCATAGGAAGTGTCTCATTAATTGTTATTTGTATATTATTAAGCGTTTAACACCTTTATTCATGTTTTTAAAAGTGCAAAACAAAATTTGTGCTGTTCAATACATGCACTCTAGGGATGTACGTCCCCAACAACATCAAGAGCAAATCTACACCCTTGATTATTATGAACTCAATTCCTTCAGCTTAGTCCTTTTATTCATCAGGGGTCGCCCCAGCGGAATGAACCAACAACTTATCCATAAGTTTTTCACAGTGGATGCCCTTCCAGCTGCAACCCAGTACTGTGAAACATCCATACACACTCATTCACACACGCATACACTAAGACCAATTTAGTTTATTTAGTTCACCTATAGCGCATGTTTTTGGACTGCGGAGGAAGCCGAAACATGCAAACTTCACACAGAAATGCCAACTGACCCAGCTGGGATTCAAACCAGCATGTCGCCCCATACATTATGAACTGTTAATTACAATTATGATGTAGTATTTATTACATTATGTACAGTTTTTACAATATTAACAACACAGTTATTACCAATACATTTTGACTTTAGTTTATTTGGTCCCCATGCATGATGAAAATGGCTCATAAATCAAAAGCAAGTTTTGAAAAAGTAAATTTCAGATTGTTTCCTTTAAGGATTGGGTTTAGTTTGGGTGTTGTTGTTGTTGTTGTTGTTTAATTTAAGGCACTATAGCAGCAAGTTAACTAGCTCTTCAAAAGCAAAACTGTATAATATATTTCTCCAGTAAGTGCCACTAAATATTAAGTCAACACAATTTGTTAAGATCCACACTGTAAGTAGTTTGTGCAATCTTGAACATCTATGATTCTGGCTACATGAATCTAAGTAATGCATTCTGTGTCCTGAAATATATTCATCTATATATGAACACTGACTGAGACCAGATGTTCACATGCATTTTGTGCCAGTACAACACAGTGACTATATAAAAACATAGTGTTTTTATATGTTTATATCTTGAAACTTTTGTTGCTAATAATTTCATAACAGAAACAGAGGCATTTTTGTTTTAGTACCATGTCACAAATGCTGAATCCTGATCAGATGTGCTGAAAATTATTAATATTGTCACTTGGGAGAATTTTAGAAGCTGTGTATTTCTAAGCGTGTTTAGAAACGTTGATGTTAATAGAGCAGTAGTCTTGCATAACCGATGGTGATTTAATATTTCAGCGTGTTTCATTTTTCAGAGCTGTGTCTCTGGTTTGCTAATTTTCCAGATGCATTATTTGAGCGTCTGCGTTTCTGCGGTTTTGCATTTACAGTGAGCTGTATGTAGATATATGTTAATGAATATGCAAATAGTTTCATGATGATCAGGGATTAGGCATGCTGTTATCGTGTTTGTGTTTTGATTCTGAATTCGCTGGAGTGTGGGGATGATCTGATGATAGAGGCATGAGAGTCTGGATAACCTCTGTGTTTAATCTGTCCACAGCTGATCCACTGTGAGTCTGACTAGATTATCACTGACCAGTCAACAGGGGCTGGATGTGTGGAGACGCTGAGCACATTGTGGAAAGGTATGTGATAATGTCTTTTTCATTGTCTCACTCTCATAATGAGAAAGCATGTACAAATACACAAGGTATTTGAATGTAATATTTACGTTTTATTATGTCATATTAATTTAACTCCTATAGTAATTTTCTTGTTTTATAGATTATTTCTCATATATTTTTTATTACATTTTAGTGTTTGTTACCTAATATTAATTTTATCATTTTATTTATTGGAATAATACAAATTCATTATTATCAGCAATTTAACATTATATTCATAACCATGTTCGTGTTTTACTGTCATGCTTTTTTTTATGCTAAAATAAAAAGCCGCTAAATTTTGCTATCTATAATCTATAACAATAACTCATGTATAGCAGTCCCACAACATTCTGACACTCTATGACACTCAAATACCCTTTCAGAAAAGTTTAGTGGCTGCGAATGACCTTTTTACAGTGTCTGCTATAATGTTAATGTTGCTTTTGGTGTGTTTACATATGAATATGGCCACTGTGTAAATACGCAGTACAGTTACAATCTTGTTGCCACATTATATTGTTATAATAGCATATATGCCTTCAGTGATTTTGTGAAGATAAATACTAAAAAATAAAGCAACTGGAATAACTACAGCAGTCGCTATCGTCTGATCTCACATGAAGCATGAGATCGCGATGCTGTAGTGCTGTCCTATTTCTTAGTGACAAATTTTGAAGTCCTCTTCAAACTCGGTTTTAAGGGCCAAGGAAAAGGGGTAGGTGTACAAAAACAGATTGGGGATTGGGCCTAAGTGTGTGAAGAGTTCAGATGCAAAACCTTCTAAATCCATCAGACCTCTTTTTTTGTAAAGGAGCATTTTATATCAGGCTCCTATAATTAGGTTCATCAGTTTCATTTTATAGATAATGAAAAGCTTATTAGCTAGAAAATAAAATAACTTTTTTTAAATATGTCACTTTAGACAATTCTTTGGTTTTTAACAAGGTAGATTTTCTTTTGCATCAAAACCACCTAAATTCATTTGTTCTTTTTTTTTTTTGCAAAAACCTCAAAAGTTTTGAAACTTTTGAAACTAGTTGAAAAACATCACTAAAGATGCAATTAGAAATTATTTTACCAAACATAAAATGCATTACCCAAACCACCTTAAATTAAAAATACATAAATCTGTCTGTGCATTAATCAATAACATTAAAACTGACATGAATTAAATCTTAACAATCTGTTGGCATTTTTGACATTTGGGATTTAGATTTAATGTAAGTATAAAAATGCAAGCATTGTAAACTAAGCTTGTTAGATTCAAATAATGTAGTGTAAAACATTGTGAAACATCAATATCTGTGCATTGTCCATTAATATAAAAAGCTTATCAGATGTATAGTTTCACACATTATATTTATCTTTTAAAAAATAGCTTATTAGCAAATAAAACACAAGGTAGGCCTACTGGCCAAACGGGATGTCTCTCAGACACTTTTAGAAGCTGTCATTCATTTATTCTCACCATACTCAAGGTCTTGGTCTCTTTTTCGTGTCTTGTTTATCCTAATAGCATCCATGTGGGATAAAAAACAGCCTCTTAACTTCGTCTTTCGTGAAATGGAGTTGCTGTTTAATGTATCAGACTCATTCAAAGTAGCATCACTGCGCAAAAAAACTATACATTGTGTTTTCTTTTTCTTATAATGCACAGAGTTTTGAGGGTAAGGGATGTTTTCATTTGCCAATCACTGACAGTCAGACAGGCTCATCCAGTTCAACAAACTCCATCTTTTAAAATCTCCTCATAAAAGCTGGCTTATCAGTGCGTCGATACATTGAAAACATTCAAAATTCGATTCGCGTCTTCTGATTGGTTCTCGGGACATGGCGGCTTTTGCTGTCAAAGGCAAGTGGCGTTTAGTGGCTTTTGCAAACAAACAGTTTTCTTTTCTGGATGTGCTGACACTGCGATTCAGATGGTTCAAAGCCATAAAAATGTGTTTATCATGTAATACGTGCCTAAAGCATTCGCTCAATGTCATTAGCTCATTTTTGGCAGAAGTTGCGTTTAGCGGCTTTCGCATCTGAACTCCTCGTATATACTGTATTTACAATACTATGCAAAAGTTTTAGGTCCCCAGTTACATTTGTTGTTTTAGTGAGGGTATAATGACATTATGGCGACGTGGTGGCACAGTAGGTAGTGCTGTTGCCTCACAGCAAGAAGGTCGATGGTTCGAACCTCGGCTGGGTCAGTTGGCATTTCTGTGTGGAGTTTGCATGTTCTCTCCGCATTCTCGTGGGTTTCCTCCGGGTGCTCTGGTTTCCCCTACAAGACCAAAGACATGTGGTACAGGTAAATTGGGTAAGCTAAAAAAATGTCCGTAGTGTTTGTGTGTGAATGAGAGTGTATGGGTGTTCCCCAGTGCATCCGCTGTGCAAAACATATGCTGGATAAGTTGGCTGTTCATTCCGCTGTGGCGACCCATGGTTAATAAAGGGACTAAGCCAAAAAGAAAATGAATGAATGAATGAAATAGCACAAGCAGTTAAACAATCACACTTTTTGAACTATTAAAATAAACTCATTGAATAAATTCAATTTCATATCTAACTTATATTGATATAGGTTTAAACTTATACATTTAAAACAACTACAGTAATAGGTTCATTTTAATAGGTTCATTCAAGATTAAGATTTTTTTACCATTTTGACCACATCTTTACTCTCTGTGCCCTCAGGAAAACGTTCATTCATTCATTTTCTTGTCGGCTTAGTCCCTTTATTAATCTGGGGTCACCACAGCAGAATGAACCGCCAACTTATCCAGCACGATTTTACGCAGCGGATGCCCTTCCAGCCACAACCCATCTCCAGGAAACATCCACACACTCATTCACTACAAACAATTTATCCTACTCAATTCACCTGTACCGCATGTCTTTGGACTGTGGGGAAAACCGGAGCACCTGGAGGAAACCCACACGAACACAGGGAGAACATGCAAACTCCACACAGAAACACCAACTGACCCAGCCCAGCCAAAGTTTGAACCTGCGACCCAGCGACGTTCTTGCTGTGAGGCGACAGCACTACCTAATGTGCCACTGCGTCGCCCTCAGGAAAACAATAAAGCCATATTTTAGTATGATTATTTGTTTGTTATTTTAGCTTGTTATTTTGTTAGCTTGTTATTTTAGTTAAAACACATTGACACAGCAAGCTTACAGACATATGATGCTCTCTTTACCTTACCTAATTGTTTTATTATCTAACATTTGTTTCCTGGATATCTGTGACCTCTCTGTTTCTGCATTACTAGATAGTGAAGTCATTTCTCATCCCAAGCGACCAGCTGGAAGAAAAAAAAAAAAAAACATTCCCACTGGAGAAGCCTGAGGTTAAGAGGCTCCCGACTTGATGGAAAACAGAAGCAGACACTGACAGGACTGTGATATAATTAGCTTTTCTAAGGTCAGCACTATTTGTTCTTAACCTTATACCTTAACAGTGCTGGACATCAATCATCAGGCTACTCACTGTATTCAATGGAGTTCAATAAAAACCGAGAACATTAGAATTTAATGTCAGCGTATGGATTGTCATGCAGCTATAGACAAAATTCTGATAGTCATTCAGGTTATATTATTGTCTTTCAGAAGTGCTGGAATGAAATATGATCATTATTTACTTGCTTGTGTTATTTGTGATTGTATATGTAGAAAGTAAAAAGATAAAAAAATAGCAATGATAATTTTCTTTGTTGATACTTTTTAAAATTCTTTCCATTTAAGAATAAAATTATTAATTTTATTACTTTTTTAAGTACTTAATAAAGAATTCTGAAATTATTAAAGTATGCAACTACATCTCACCAGAAATATAAATAATTTGACTTGAACATTCTCTGTGATGGCTTTCATAATGACACATATCTGCTGCATAATACAGAAAAAAATGTGTCATTATAAAAGCCTCTATAGAGAATTTTTAAGGCATACCTCGTTTTTCATTACATTTGTCAGCTATACAAAGAGTGCATTATACTACAACCCCAAGGCATTTTTGTAAAATGTAATGAAATCTGTGATTTGTTAATTACACTTGTATTTATCAAGCAAAAAGAAAAATTTGCATTGAAAAAAAAACTTGTTAAGCTATTTTTCATTTTTATGACTGCAACACACTCAATTAAAGGTTATAGATAATTATAAAAACAAAAATTTTGGTTTTTATTGCATTTTACAAAACGTCTCAAATATGTGATTGCATTAGACGTCATGCTGCACATAAAGTCTGTTACACTATTTTTTTTTTGTTAATTATACTTTGTTGTTGTTGTTGTTGTTAATAATTTAAATACATTGGTCAAAGACAGGACAAAAGTGGTGTTTTGATTAAATCAAATTTACAGATGTGATTTTATATAGTTTATAAAGTCTAGTAAATATTTACTTACATGTTTCAAAAACGTACTCCTTTTTTAGCTTACAAATGTTATAAGAACATTAAGCACATATTTATTATAATTTGACCACTCCCAGTACTCAACCTAGCTTAGCCCTGATCTGTTTGGCAGATACCCACCCAAAAATTAGGCTGGATGTATGGCCCATAATCTGCTAAATTTGCCATTTCCAAGCTACAACCAGGCCAGATTTACACAACCACAGTCGGCCCAAATCTGGCAAATAGAAACTGGGCTAGAGCTGGCTCACTTCTGGTAAGTGGATGATGGTGTTATGGCATATGACACTAATGAGAGTGACTAAGGTGAGTTTCATGGAACCCTTTCCTTAAATAAGATAAATAAATAAATAAATAAATAAATAAATAAATAAATAAATAAATAAATAAATAAATAAATAAATAAATAAATAAACAAACAAACAAATAAATAAATAAATAAATAGAATAACTTTAAATACAATACAGATGAGATTAAGTAAACTGTTTAATGTGTGGATTAGTTTAAAACAGCAACAGCTATTTTATGTGTCCCATGTAGCCTAAATGCCTAATTTTAGGATACACTGCAGTCAATGGTATTAATATATTACATTTATGTGTAAACCTAGTGTGTTTAAAAATGTGTTTCACGTCCTTGCTTCATCCATCAAAATAATAATAATTTTACATTTAAATCAATTATGGCCTTTGGATTGTTTTTAAATGCAGACTCAGAATGTTAATGAAAGTCTATGACTGGGTGCATTTTGCAACAAGGGTGCATTTCTCTGCACAACACTGTGTGCCAACAGCCGAGTCACGCGACACTCAGCTGCATCTGGCCCGATTCCGCTGGCTACCTGCGTATATGAATATAAAAGAGGCTTTATGGTCTTTTAGCACAAAAATGTTTATGCTATTACGCTATTTATGCAAAAATTTAACAATATTCAAACTGTATAGCCCCAACAGTGTATGTCTGTATACAAAGGGGTGGACCTCGGTATAATGTGTATAACAACTTATGAAATAATCGCCTATTAATTTTGGCGCACAAAATATTGGAGATGGCCAATCAAATTAAAGTAGGCGGTCCTTCTGCTCAAACATCAATCCGACGCAACAGCTCTCCAGCTAACAAGTGCAGCGTGTGAGTAGCTAAACATGAAATATCTCATATTTGTTTTTGTAATAGGTGCTAAATAGCAAACATAAATAATGAGGTTGGAAAGAACAGTAATATTTTTGCCTAATTTCGTCTAATTCACGCTATTTTAAAGTGCTATTTAGAAGTGGAAAAAGCAAATACTGTACTGACAGCTGAGAACATTTTGTCGGTGACTTTCAATAAGCAACTGAACCAAATATTGAGAGAGATTGAGAGAAATATAAATATTTGGCTTTAAAGCTTCTGTTTTGTATTTACAAAACCATGAATAATATTAAATATATAAAAGAATAAGATCATACTAACTTAGACAATTCTTGCTGACAAATGGAAACGGACTGATCATTGCAAAGTACAAAGAAATAACATGATAGTGGACCCTTTTCACAAGACTGTTATGACACGTTTAACGGTCATCATAATCTTAAATCCTTGAAAGTTTTTAATATTAATATTTTTAAAAATCTTGTATGAACATTTATGTGCATTTATGAATGTATTATATCATCTTTGTATCAAATTACAAAAAAAAAGACAAAAGACGAATTACCCTTTATGTGAAGTGTTTGTAAGGCATTGTTTATAGGGCTGAGAGTAAATTTGACGTTATTCTCTTCTCTGGCTGCCGTCATTAGTCTCACAAATAGTTTTTTTGCTTTGTCTTGATAACACCATCAAGGTGTTTTTGTTATTATTTCAGCAAATATGATTGTAAAAAAAATTATTCTCCCATTCACTGCGCTTTAAGTTTACCCAACCATTTGCACCTTCCGCTACTAAAAAATGTAAAAAGGGTCGATTAATTAATATTTTGTGCCTGCAAAAGGATCCCTAAATAGAGTCTTTTAATTTGAAACATCAAATGATTACTGTACAAAATATACCTAACAAGATTTTTTAATACATATAGGCTACTATAATTTCACTGAGCGACATTTGAGTGGATATCTTCTGAAAATCATGCTAGAAATGAACATTAGAGGAACAGAGTTAAACATTAAACACTAGATTTCTTTTTAATAAAAGAAGTGATTGAATATGAATTGGGAGAAGCAGGTTCAGAATCATATGGAATATTAATAAGCCAGTGGACTATATAGAGTCGACTCTTGCCCTCCAGATATGAAGAGAACTAGGAGAACAGACATCAGAAAAGGCCAGCTGTAAGACTGGGAGATTTCTACACCTCAGACTATGCTTTTCATCCACCTTTTGTGCTTTGTACTGTGACAGACAGAACGCTGTCTGTGATTGACAACTTATACCTTAATAAAAATGGAAGAAATTATAAAAAGTGTATAAACAAATACATTAGATATGCAGTGTAGGTTTGATGAACTTGTTTTGACAGTGCATCAGAGCACAAACACACATGTGCTGATTCTTCATGCACACAAAGCCCCTCAGGTGAAGAGAAGTGGCGGTAATTAAGTTGTTCAGGCAGTGAGCTGTAAAAGAAGGAAAAGTTCTTGTTTCTCTTTCCATCTCAATTTGAATGGCAAGTCCTTTTGACACAATTCCACAATCCTGCTGCCCTCTAGTGCCAAATCTCTGTGATTATTTTCCTCTGCTGCTTTTGTCCACTGATGGATGTCACAAAATGTTTATTCGCTGCTTCCTTTTCTGTGCACGGTTTTCATTTCTCAGTGTGGCTCCACTCTCAGTCTTGTTGAACGAAGTAACGTGCCTACTGTGATAATTATGCTCTCCGTTAAGCCTCTGTTAAGTTCATGTTCTGTGTGAATGAGATATTCAAAGTGTATTAATTATTTGGTGGTGTTATAATGTAGATTTCCCCAGTTACAGAATCCCACTTGATTGTTAAATTAATCACACTGCTTTCTGGCATGTCTGATTTTGATTTGTCATTCACAGAATTCTCCAGTTACACATTTCTATTGTCAGTGGCTGTGCTTTTATCAGTCATCTCGATCAGGTAAGTGGACCCTTTTTTGTCTCTCAAAGTACATCACGAATGTCATCTGGGGTTAACAATTGTCATCCAAATCAGTTTCCTACACAGCGCTGATGCACAAAAAAAGTGTTTTTCCTTAGCAAAGTTGCAGAAGACAACATTTTCAAAATTATCTGTTCACCTGGATCATTAACAATGAATAAAAGTGCTGTATTATTCATGTCAGACCAGTAGTTGGTGATGTCAATTGTTGTGAAATATAGTTTGATGTGTTTTGGAGCATCTAAACTTTAAAAGGGAAGTGAAGCACTCCGTCAAGTTTACATTATTTTGTAAATTGTTTTCCACTTTAATGAAAATATATATAACAAACTCGATTAATGTAACCATTTAAAACAAATCGGCATGTTTTACAAAGTTTTTAGACCTAGGGAGCCGCCATCTTGGAATATCGCTGTGTCTGACGTCATGACGCCATGGAGAGATTCAGTGGAAGTAATGGACTGAATACAGAGACTGGACAGCCTAATTTACCCCAATGTGTGAAGTTGTGGACGTAGAGCTGGTGCAAATATACAAGCATATATTCATTCTTTTTTTTCTCCTTTTAATTACCTATCATTTGGTGCGTTTTGGTCTACTCTTTGTATTACACTGCCTGTCTGGGTTTTTACCATGGTTTAAACAAGGTCCAGTGCTGACGTAATGGGGGCAGGTCGCTTTTCACTACTATAGCTGCTCACATCTGTTCTAAACCAAATCGGCGCGTTTTTTGACATGGCAGGTTTATACACGCTTCCTACATGTTGAGAGAATATGTCTGGACATAATCCACAAAGACCTGACTTAGTAAAGCGTGAAGTCTGCTTTTTAAAAACAATACAGTATCACTAGGAACCGTTACCATTCCAGAACCAGTTAATACGCCTACAGGGGAAATTTATTTTGCTATAAAGAAAAGAAAACTATAAAATAAAAGCTCTGTTCACCGTAAATACTGTCTCTACCCCTCCTGCTATCTTAGGAACAGTCTTTTTGATTATTAAAACTGGGAAAATATATGGTATACAGCAAACATTTTTCCTTATTATTAAGGTAAAGGGAATATCTTTTAATTACATAATATTTACTGTGTCGAAAACTTCTTAAAGAAAAGATTTGGATCAGACTTTGGTCATGCAACCATGTGTTCCAGTTTTGGCAAGATGTTCATTTATTTATCTCAAATATTACTTCACAGAATTTTTTTGTTACCTCAAAAGTAATTTTTTTTTTGTTTTTTATATATATTTTTACATCAGCTTTATAATAAGCCATATTCTTTTTTTATGCAGATTCGACATTTATAAATATAAATAATCAAATTGCAATTCATACAAGAGATTAAAAATAACTTACTTACAATTCCAGATTCACTTAACAAGAAAGCACTCAAAACATATACAATTTGTATGACCTCTAATAAGTATAATCTATTAAATCTCTAAATTGCTGTTATCATATTATTTTGCCCTCTTCACTCTCAATTTCTTTTCTATTATATAGCTATCCTCAGATCAGATGACCTCTTTAATTTTTTTGTTTGATTTCTGTTGGGGTTTTTCTTTTTTCATTTTTTATTGGCACCATTGTAAATGTAATGATTATTATTGTAAATGATGCGTACCAAATGTATCTTTCTGTTATACAATAAATGTTCTAAAAAAGCGTGAAGTAATGTGCTTTAATTGTTGCATTAGTCTGAATGTAAATCCCCTCATCAGGCAGTGCTGGACCAGCATGAGAGAGTGGACTAAAGCGCATCAAACAAAAGATATATATATAAAAAAAAACGAAAAATAGAAAGCGTATGAATATTTTATTTATACAGGTATATTAGACACAGCTTTGATGCTTGTATTTGCACCAGCTCTGCGATGCACATCCACAACTTCACCCATTGGGTTAAATTAGGCTGTCCAGTCTCTGTGTTCAGTCCATTACTTCCACTTAATCTGTTCAGCTGAGGGAATGGAACCAACCCTGTGACGTCAGACAGAGTGTCATTCCAAGATGGCAGCAACCTTGCGCTACAAGCTACAGTAAAAAATCCAGTTTTCTTCTAAATAGTTACATTAGTCAAGTTCGTTTAATATATTTTCAGTAAAGTGCAAACCAAAGTACAAAATAATGTAAACCTGACTGAGTGCTTCACTTCCACTTTAACAGTAGTTTACATGGAGAAGAAAATGAAAATGTTTCAGAAAAAGATGTATTAAATTAACTACAATAAAAATGGACAGACGTGAACATTAACTCAAACTATTCTATGACCATTGCACTCTTAAGAATTAAAGATTCTTTACTACTGTAAATTTTCATTGATGAATAAACGAATAACATTTAAAGGGCTCTGATCATGCAAAATCAACTATTGAAAGCTGTTTGGACAGAACTGTGTGTAGGTATAGTGTGTCCACAGTCATATTGAAGTAATATAAATTTATATAATGTTATATAATATATAATGTTTACATTTTTTTAACATTTCAAAATGTTAATATAGGAACAAAATTCCAGTGATTTTGAGTCCCACTGCAACATGACTTGACAGTGTAGTTCTCCTCACCCACCGAAATTGATTGACAGAGAAGTATTAACTAGTCTCCATAGTAACGCATATAATCATGTTCACAAGACAGGATTTGCAAAGAAACTTTAAGTTTAAAATGTTGAATCACCACAGCTGCATAGTGTCAGTAAATCTACAAACAAGGACGCTTTAATTACATAACTGGAGTCCCGGTTTGTGAACATTAAATCAGGTTTGTTTTGTACAGTAGCACAACAGATATATATACAGCAGTGTATATAAACTTGCATCCTGACACATTTTCCACTAGTAGATGTGAAAAAGCAGTGCAAAGCCAAGTGTGTGTGTGTGTGTGTGTGTGTGTGTGTGTGTGTGTGTGTGTGTGCACAGCAAACTTTGTAACAGCATTTGTGTGTGGCTCATTCATCGTTGCAGAAGGGCTTGAATAAACTCCACAACAAATATGTTACATCCTTTTAGATGTTAATATTAAACTAAAGGTATTTGACATAACATATATAGTTTAGTCTGTGTGTGACAAATGGTTGGAGAAAGAAACAACTGAAAACCAAATATCACTGCAGTTATTTATTGCCCATACTTCCAGTGAAACCAGTGAACATATATTGTACAGTGAAAGAAAAATATTTACAATAAATAAAGGATAAATTACCTGTTGGAGAGGAGGTAGTTAGAGGTGTGTAAATTAAAGAAATAAATATAACAAAACCCACTAACTGTATTAAACAAACTAAACTAAATATCAAAAGAAAAGCATGAAAAGAAACATCTTCAATGTACCAAACGTCTTAACTAAACTACTCTAACTAAAAAACAAAACATACACAAAACAGCACACCCTCCTTAACCTACTGGAATAATACAAAAAGGATCCTAAGTGTTTGTGTATATCGCGTGACTTGCTCACTCCTACACCCTCTTCGAGGTATCACTCAAACAGGTATCAGTTGACTGGACGAGTTCACAAGCAAACACATTGCAATTTTAAATCTCAAAAGACTTCAGACAAGAGCATTAAACACAAGCAAAAAAGGAAACATTCTCTCAGACTAGTCCTCGCAAGAAAGACAGTCCTCACAGAGACCCACAGAAAGGGTGAGAGAGATAGAAAGAAAAAGTGAGAGAGAGATAGAGTGATCGCCATGGCAGTTTGGGCTCGGCTTTTAAGCGCTACGCCGACCAGCGATTGGTGGCGCGAACTCAGTGTCAGCGGCAAATGTCATCAGCACGAAATGCGGATCCTCCAATGCCATTCATACCTGTGTAACACATGCATAAAACGACACACTCACCTACAAACAAACGCACACACATATACCCAAAGTACGTTCTGTATGCGAACGTAACAAATATATGAAATAACCTTTGAGAAACTGTATCTCTACTTCATTTGTGTTGTGTATGAGAAGGAGATGTGCATGTCGAAACGGTGAGCAGAGAAAACTAACTTATTTGCATTTAAAGGTACTGGCTGGAAAAACACCTACACTTTCCTCTGACCTCAAAATTGGCATTTTTAGCAGGCTATAATAAATTATCTGATGGGTATTTTAAGCTGGAAATTTACAGACACATTCTGAAGACATAAACATGTTGTAAAAAGGGTCAAATATGAGCCCTTTAAGTTATGACCTTTCCTTCACTTTATATCAACTTTATATCAACTTTTTAGACTATTACAATGTTCTACTCACTATTGAAAAAAGTATTTTTACAGACTTTCTACCCCTTTTTGTTAGTGTAAGTAAGCCTTAAGATATACAGGTAAATACACAATGTTTATAATAATAATAAAGCATTTATATTTAATATGAATACATCTAACAGGCTATCGGTTTTAGTATCTGCTGTCTGAAAATAGGAGGACATTTCACATGAATTTCCAGATCTACTGGAAACTGAGAAATTGAGAAAAATCACTTCACAAGCTTTTTGCTATTTGTTTTTCCCCATAATTTTTTTTTTAAATATACACTCCAGTCTTCACTTCAACATGCCAAGATAAAAGTTGGAGAAAACTTGAAGAAATGATGACAAAAATATACTACTCAGTTAAGTAATAAAAATATAATAATAATAATAATAATAATAATAATAAAAATAATAATTCATTCATTCGTTCGTTTTCTTTACAGCTTAGTCCCTTTATTAATCAATAATAATAATTATTATTAGTAGTAGTAGTAGTAGTAGTAGTAGTAGAAATAGTAGTAGTAGTTTTCAAGAACATTAATATATATATAAAACTAAATATATTAAAAAGGACTTTTTAACAAAAACAACAAATAATAAAGTTTATTACATTTTTTAAATGTTATTAAATTGAACAGATTTTGTCAGTTTATTTGATTAGAAACCATTTATGATGATACATTTGTCAAACAAAAATATTTGTAAAAGAAACTGCACATTTCATGCAACGCTAAACTTAATTGTGAATAAACAAGCATGTTCACATTCATTTATAATGTCCGACAAATATGAATGCCAAATGAATATCATGAAAAATCTATATTGTATGATTATAAAACCACCTAAGACTATAAGAGTCCAAATACATGTTCATGATGTGAGTATATATGTCATAAGAGAAAATATGTACAGTACGCCCGGCTCTCATTATCACAAACAGAACTGTAGCCTATAAAGCTGCAGTAATCCTTGTGTTTTTATTTCAAGATAAAGGTTTTAATTAACCACGCTGGATTTTCAGAGGTTGTGTCAAGGGCGTTTACAGTGTGACATAAAAAAACAGATCTCTCCGTATTTCTTCCTCCAACACAAAAGCGCTCCCTGAAGGGATGACATTTCAAACGCCCGGGTGTTTGTCTGCCTCTTGTTTGTGCGTCTCAGATACGTAATGGAGATTAAAAGAGCCGTGTTTTGTTTGCGCTCGACTGTATATGCGTGTGCTCGCGGGCGTTTGCATGAGCGCGTGATGCAGTGCTGTGGGTGGAATATTTACCTCCTTCCCCACAGGTGAGAAGTTCACTATAAATCACTCCGCTTTCTGATTGGTTTGAGTGACTTCTGCGAAACACAATCTGACCTCAATAATGGCGCGGGCCCAATGCTTATAAACAAAACTAATGGAGTATTGAACTTTGATACAGCGCCGGCCAGGTCTAATCTAACATACAGTCACAGGGCATTAACAGATGGGGTCGGTTAAGCCCAGTCAGCCCTGCCGAAGAGAATGTGTTCGCGCAAAGGCTCTGTCTCATCAAAAGCTATCAGCATAAAATCAGTTCCCTCTCCACAGCTCTGCGAACACACTGTAAATCTCCGATGAATAAAACATCAGACATGCCAACAAACACCCTGATCAATGAGGGTGGGGGGCTGAGGTCCTGTGTGTGTGTGTGTGTGTGTGTGTGTGTGTGTGCGTGTGTGTGTGTGTGCAACAGATAATGAGTCCTAGATAAAAGTGTGTGAGGACATGTCATTTGGTCCAGTGTGTTTACGGGACTAATTTTGTCTCTCTCTGTCACATACACACACACACACTGAGAGATATCACAGGATGCTAGAGATAAACAGCTCCCTCACAGACACACATACACACACAGTTTTGTGACTGCCTGGAGAGGTGGATAAAAGGAGAGGAGTGTGATATCACATAAGAGAATGTGGCTTTGATAAACGAATGAATGTCTTTTTTTTTCTCAACTGTGTTTTCAGACTGAGGGACAGTTCAGGGAAGGTCAGGTAGAAAGGCCAAGGGTGTGTGTGAAAGAGACAGACATAGTTTATAAAATAGTCTGTAAATGTCTTTCATCTTTGAAACAAACTGACAAATATTTGGCCGCCTGAATGGTTGGTTCTGAGGCTCAAATGCTTTGTACTTTGATTATTGATTATTATTATGCCATTATTCAAAATGGATCATCTCATGATATTTTATATACAGCAGAGCACATCATGATTTTGCCAAGTACGATGCAATCTTAACATCTATGTTGATCCTGGAACATAATTTTTGTTCGAAAGTGTAATTCATACCTATTCCCTATCCCTAAACCCAACCATTACTGTAAATTATTCCCAAAATTAGAGGGGAATAATAGTTGGATAACAATTCGTCACCTTGGAATTATAAGGTTTTATCTGCGTTCTGGATGATTTTGAGATATTGAGCTTCAAGGTTGTATGCATTCCATAGCAAACAGTATTTGCGTAACAACTTATAAAAACATTCCATAATGTAAATAAGTTATTTAATAAGAATATGTCAATAACTCAATTTTGACAAAATGTCAGATAGAACCTTATAATTCTAAGGTGATGAATTATGTAGATGTGCACAAACCCAATTGTAAGCTAAAACCTAACATAAATGATAAACGTATCCCTTAATTCTGATTGACTGTTGGGAATGTTAATCCAGGATCAACATACAGTATGTTAATCCAGGAACATGTCTTACTTGGTGAAATCAGGTTAGGGTACAGGCAATAAGGTGAATGCAATTGTTAATTAATCTGCCAATCAAAATTCATAATTTGTAGACAGATAAAGTCATTCAATAAACTATGATAATTAACATGCACAACATAGATATATAGGCACTTCAAAATACCATAAATAATTATTTAAACATTTAAAGTGCCTTTTAAGAATATTCAGATTGTTGTTTTGGCAATGGTTGTGTATTTTTTAATGAACATATATAACTAATGAAGCCATTTCTCACTGCTGTTTTAATGTATTAAAGGGCACCTATTTTACCCCTTTATCAAGATTTAAGATGTGTTTTTAGTGTCTCCAGAATGTTTCTGTAACGTTTCAGCTCAAAATGCCTATCAGATTATTTATTATAACTTTGTCTATATTGGAAAGTTGAGCGGTTTTGACTTTTGCTATTTTTGTTGCCTGTGCCTTTAATGGAGATGAGCTGGTTCTCCCCGCCCACCGTTCCCACGTGCGTGTCAGAGCCAAAGAGATCGCTCACTATTCCTATGAAGGGTATAGCTTCTCCTGCTGCTTCTTACGCATAAGCAGCACAGTGACCAACAAGAATGAAGCAGATGTCCTTTACTACAGTAAAAACGTTCCCAACGGTTATTTGATGTATTTGTTTTGGAGTTAATTTAAGCCTTTCTAGAACAATAAGTCGCACACAATGTCGTAATAAATTTTGCACACACACACACATGTTTAGTTTTGCACTGTTTTTGCATGGCAAATGTGAAAGGATACACGTTAATATCCACTGCTGTATGGACATCCGTTATGGTAATGTACAATATAAACCTGAATTAAGTACATGAACTGGGATTGAAGCGTCTTCTTTTATAATTGTACTCACATGCGGCTGTGGTGAAGAATTACTAAGCAATTTTACTGTCTTTATTACAAACTTGCACTCTTTTAGAAATGTTTTAAACTTGTAAAACTCATTCTTGCAGTGCAGCTGATTACAAAGAACTGAATGGATCTTTTAATCCCAGTTGCTTTGCGCATGTCCTTTCTTGTTGATATGATTATATGGGTTACTATGGAGACATGCTAATATGCTGTGGTCAATCAATTTGGTGGACGGGAAAACTGCACTCTTTTGTCACGTTGTGGTGGACCTCAAAATGGGAGGGATTTGGATCCTATTTTAACGTCAGGAAATAAAAAAAAAAGAATTATTGTCATTATATCGCACCAATATGACAGTGGACACACTTTACCGACACACAGTTCTGTCCAAATAGCTTACAAAAGATGATTTTCATCATAGGTGTCCTTTAACTAATGTTTACTAATGACAATTAATTGTATATTGCCACCTATTGTACTTTATCATTTTTTGGAAATTTTATTTGGTTGAAACACTTGTTTACTCTAAACACACATTCATTCATTCATTTTCTTTTCAGCTGAGTCCCTTTATTATTCTGGGGTCGCCACAGAGGAATGAACCACCAAC
>CAIGQZ010035027.1:927215-937302 GCA_903798205.1 Danio tinwini
ATAGATAGATAGATAGATAGATAGATAGATAGATAGATAGATAGATAAAATGGATGTATGGAGAGAGAAAGATGATAGATGGTTATACAGACAGATGGATAAGTGAGAAAGAAACCTTCAGTGCTTTATCGAGTGGAGATTCCTGCCAAATATGCAGTTGACTGATTGCTCAAACTCTTTGTAGTCCATGTACGTACAAAACGTCTAATCACACAAGATTGCATAGGTGATGAAAATTTTATTATTCCCATTAATCTGCCATTCATCAACAATAATCACTTAATCCCGATGATTTGAATTCAAATTTTTCTAACTGGATTATCTAATTGTGCCCAAACATTCTAAATAATTTAATTCATGAATACTGAGCCAATGAGGAGTCATCCAGGCTGAATTAATGAGCTCTAAATATTGAGCATTCTAGCAGACTCCAAAACACTGTAGACAGAGCCAAGAACTCCCGGCTCAACTGACCTGAGAGCTGTTCTAGATTCAGACGCAATCAATAAACATGTTCTTTCACTTTTTATCTGTCATCTGATTCCAAAGGTGTTATTCAAAGAGTAATGGAAAAAGCAAATGTTGCGTTAAATAGGTCAATATGGACAATACATTTATAGCCTACATTTGATAAGCCCGGATTCTCTACAGTATATGCCGATTAATAACTGATGCGGTAAATTGTGATAAAAACCATTCAGAATGTGAATCCTTAAGGAGTGAAGTTCTAATCGCAAACCTACACACTTTGAATGAATGCACAGGGAAGTTCTTTTGCATGCATTATGACTTTATTATTCTTTTGTCTTTGTTTTATCTCGTTTTTATTTGCATCAGCACAATCTATCGCTTTAGGGAAGATGACTTGCTAAAAATTATAACTTTATTAAAGTTTAAGCAAAAGCCCGGCAGGCAAACACAGTATGTGATCCTTCCCAAGTTCTCATCTGTAAAACCAACAAAATATCTCTCTGCAGAACAAATCCAAAATCCAAGATTGAAGACCAGATTAGCGCCTAATAATAAGGGTTTTTGAAACGTGTCCAAGTCAATGAAGTTGTGAAATTCAATAGCTGTAGGGGAGAGAAGCTTGTTTGACAGTTTCGATTGATTCTCGTATTGATTGATTAAAATTGTGGCAGTTGTTGTTCTGCTTCTTTGAGATGTAAGAGCTTTGTATTCTTCTAAAAGAGTATTTTCGATAAAGCTCCAGCTGGCTTTGGTTCGATACTTTAACAAAGGCTGAAAAAATTATAATAGTGAACTTGGGTTTAATCAATAGTCATTATGTGTTGAGTGCTAAAGTGCCTCAAATAATGCAACACATACAGTACAAATGATGGAGACACGTGGCAACATGTTTGAAACTTTAATATCAAATGTTAAATTATTATCAAAAATTAGCTAAAATATTGTGAGTGAAATGTATGCCACGAGTTCATTTTAGAATAAGATAGGGTTGTCCTGTTTATAAGCCTGTCCTGTTTATATCCTATATAGATAGAACCTTGGGTAATTAATTAATGTGAAGAGTACTTAAAGTTTTTTCAGTAGAAAACAAGTTCATAGATGTTCAATATGACGCCATTCAGACACATCAACCCGATACTTAAATTGACAACAGAAAGATCTTAGCTCTTCTTTTCTTCTTTGCAGAGTTCTCGATTTTCAAAGTTGTGGTATTGTTTTTGAATCATCATATATATATATATATATATATATATATATATATATATATATATATACAGTTGAAGTCATTATTAGCCCCCTTCAATTATTAGCCCCCTGTTTATTTTTTCCTATTTGTTTACTTGAAAGATTTTTTTTCAACACTTTTCTAAACATAATAGTTTTAATAACTCATTTCTAATAACTGATTTATTTTATTCTTGCCATGATGACAGTAAATAATATTTTACTAGATATTTTTCAAAACACTTCTTTACAGCTTAAAGTGACATTTAAAGGCTTAACTAGGTTAATTAGGCTAACTAGGCAGGTTAGGGTAATTTGGCAAATTATTGTATAACGATGGTTTGTTCTGTAGACTATCAAAAAAATATATCTTAAAGGGGCTAAAAATTTTGTCCTTAAAATGTTTTAAAAATAAAACAAAAAAGTCTTTCTCAAGAAGAAAAAATATTTTCAGACATACTGTGAAAATTTCCTTGCTCTGTTAAACATAATTTGGGAAATATTTAAAAAAGAAAAGAAAAATTAAAGGGGGGCTAATAATTCTGACCTCAACTGTATGAGCTCATTAGTCCTATTTTGACTGCTATGTCATAATAAATTGTGAAAATAACCCATCGAAAAAGGGTGTAAGATCAAGCGGAATCATGTGTTGTCTGTCGCTTCGGCATGACTGAGGCAAGTTGAATGTGCTGGCCAGTTTGTTATTTGCCTAATGAATGACAATAGGTTTTTAATTTAAAAACTTTAACAGATTACGTTTCTTTTTTTTCCTAATGATATATGATGTAATAAATTTGTATTTAAAAAAATAAGTGTTGTTCTCATATTTCTTTATTCTAAATCTTTAGGAAATGTTTTAGTACATCAAAAAGTGTGGTTATGACGACCAGCCGACAAGCTAAACCAGCAAAAAATAGTGCTTAAAATGTCACTAAAATGCAGTATTTAAACCTCATTATTACAGTTTTTCTCAGTGGCTTTGGTGCATTTCTCACAACACTATTTACATTTGCACAACAGTTAATGCATTTCTCAAAACAATTAGTACAAACTGCAAAACCTAGTGGCTTTGTCATGTTTTCATTATGACAGTTTACTCTGTACAGTTTTTCCAATGAAAAAAAAGTCAGATTTTGGTGACACGTCCTGAAAATGCTCAAGACCGCACTATCAACTATTTGCACAGCCATTTGAAAACTACAGTTAAGTTAAACATCACTGCATTTAATGAGGTATCTGAGTACAAGACACTGAATATGTGCGTTTTATATTTTTTACTGCATATACTCTTTACAATTCTAATTTATTCACAGCATTGGTCAAAAGAATAAATACACCCTTATTTTCAACAAACAAACTTCCTTTGGGTAGAGCTGTGCACAACTGTAAACAATATTGCAGCACATATTGGAACTGAACCTACAACATACACAGGTCTGTAAATCATTCATGAAATTGTTCAATTTAGAAGACATATTCAATAAAAAAAATTTTTATTAGTTTTTTATAAAATGAGCTTGACAGATTTTGACAACTAGTTCAACATTTTTGTATGTAATGACTCAAGTAATGAAATGAGGACTATTAGTTTTGTATGGAATGACTATTTAACATTCACAAGTTTAGTTAATTTTGACTGACATGACATAAGCAAATGATAATGTTACAAACAGCAGAGAGTTGTATGAAAGCAATTGATGCATGTCCAAAAGCATTTGCAACTTGTTGTAAAGAATGAGAAACTGCTACTATGATGTGCACAAATGACTAATTGTTTTGAGAAATGCATTAACTGCATTAACAGTTAATGCATTAACTGTTAATTAATAGAATTTAATAGAAAATGAGGCGAATAACTACAAAAGGTCCACTTTTAAGAAAAAAGAAGCACCCTGTTGCAAAAAAATAAGTGAAGTTTCATAAACTAATTTCAAGAGGAGCACGTGATATGATTGAGCACGACTGGCTGATCATCTGTAATCAGTAATCGTCCAATCAGAATGATCCAAGCTTGCTATAAATGGATCGTTTTCTCCCTACTGCTCTATCTTTGTTTTGGAAGAATCCCCCCTTCCACCTCATCTCCTCCTAAGGGGGAGCTCTCGAGACCTACCTGATCTCGGATCCCTTGATATGCTTAATGACCGGGCGGGAGCCTTAGGCTCAAGTATCTCCGAGCTCAGGGTTCTCTCTTGAGACAGCATGCCAAACCTGCTATAAACGCTAAGCATATCTAAGTGTGAACTCTTGAAATGATGATAGAACCCAGTCCAGGAGACTCGAACAAGCAGAAGAATTTCTTTATTGAGACGCGTTTGTCTGCTGTCATACAGCGTCTTCAAGAAGTCCATGGGTCTGCAAGAGCCTACAGAAGTCTCTTACAGGTCTCAAGTCTGCGAGTTTTATCACAAGTCTGAAAGCAAGTCCAAAGTCAGTCTAATTTGAGACAGAGTCATCCTGTCTATTATGTGTTTTAGGAGCGGGCAGTGTTTGTAGGTGGAGACACAGAAAACGGGCATGATTAGTTTTAGTTAAAAAACTTGTTTTAGGGTCTTGAATAGATCCTGAGGTTTCACCTGCCCTGACCAGCTTGAAAGCATCACCCAAAGACAAAGGCACAGTTGTTGGGACATTTGCATTACTTTGGCTCAGTCTGTGCTCAGGAAGTGAAAGGTTTCAATGTCACACCCTAGCTAGAGTTTGTATGAAATGAGCTAATTAAAAACCAAAGAAAATAACTTTTAGTTATATATAGAGTATTGTTAATTTGGAACTAGATTATATAAATTTATATTCCCACAACCCCCTACACCAAGGCTGGCTACAGGTATGTACTGTCTATATACACACACATATACATATTGTTCATTTGCATCATTATCACCATAACATGCAAGACGTCAAGCAAACAAGAAATAATTATATTAAGTCTACAAAGATTCACCATATGTGGAATGTGGGTGTAAATTGACAGCTGTTGTCCGAGTGTGTCTGTGTGTGTCTGTCAGAAAAGATTCTTCACAGAATGCTGGCAGATTGGCCACTGTTTACAACAACACAGGAACTGTCTACCTATCATTTCATACTCGGCAAGATTGAAGAAACGAGATGAAAAGCAGGAGGACTGAGGGTGGAGGACAGTGAGAAAGCCAGAGGATTTGAGGTGAAGTTAGTGACGGCTTTGCCTGTTACCTGTCATCAGCTTGTCTGGGCTGCCAGAGCTGGAAAGGCGTGCATGTGAAGTGTGTGTATGTGTACATGTGTGTGGGTGTGTGTGAGTGACGGGTCCGGTATGAGTGTGTATGTGGCCCATCTTCATCTCCAAGTCTGTTTCATATACAATACTGGATACTGAACAACTAGAAGTTCCCAAATTCTAGTTATTTTTAGTAACAAACAAACTAATGAAACTAACTAGAGGTTATGGTGATATTTTGTGGGTAAAAGATTGTCAGAAGTCCTATAAGTTCTTGTATGTATTTATAAAATATTCATTTATATATTCATATATTTATATGTTGTAAGTGCACTAAAAAACTATTCATGATAAATAATATTCATTGTCATTTTAAATACTTTATAGTTACTATCCCTTGTGGGTCTATTTTAGAATCTCCTCAGGGGTGTTTCTAATTAAGCAGTCATAATTGAATGACCAATGCATCTTTATTACAGTTCACATTGTTGTTACAGATGTATTAAAATGCTTGAAATAATGATTTAATATATTACTCAGTAGGTTAGATATTAATCAACTGTCATTCAAAAGCCTCTCATCTTACAGTAACTGTTGATCTTACATATCCGCCATGTTTGTGGTTTGTTTATCGTATTTATAGTTCTAAATGAATTCAGGTCCCCCACACACACACACACACACACACACATTTTTTAACACCAGCCACCACTGGCTTAGTGTAAACGGCACCTAGATCATGTTAATGAGCATTCTGTTTATGCCTTGTGGTCAGGGCCGGAGCAAGCCGAACTGCCGCTCTAGGCAATGGACTAGCACGCCACCCTCAACCCGAAAGTGAAAACGAACCTGACCAGTTGATAAAGTGAGGGCGGGGGGGTTGATGTCAGTACGTTGGTTTGGGCGGCGGGGAGCGTTTGTCGCCCTCACTATTATGCCAGACCCCTATTATACAAGTGTTCTGTTAATGTTGTGGATGAAAGTCAGTACGTTGGGTTGGGCGGTGGGGCGCGGTTGTCGCCCTCATTATTACGCAGCTCTAGGCGGCCGCCTAGGTCGCCTCTATGGATGCTCCGGCCCTGCTTGTGGTTAAAATATTAAAACAGCAAGACTTTAAATTTCACTGTAATTCAAAGTTAATTATAAAGACTTGTTGAGACCAAGAACAATAACTATAACAATATCAGTAAAGGTATAGTTTTAATTAAAATCATTCCAAAATAAAAAAATGGCATTAACAGTGCCATCACAGAAGTGCAAGTTACCTTTGCCAAGGGCACTGACACATCCAACACAATCTCATGGCAATTCGTAACTTTTTAATTTAGTATAATTCGTATAATTTAGTACGATTTGCTCATCACTCAATGACGGTTGGGTTTAGGGGCAAGGTTGGGTGCCACGTCTACTTATTAAAATTGTACATTTTCGTACGTAAAAACGTAAAATACTTATGTTTCCTCGTGAGATCAGGCTGGACACATCCCAATACCATGACTTTTGGCTTTTGGGCTTGTTGCTGGTAACAGTCTGGATGATTCTTTTCTTCTTTGGTCCAGAGCCCACAGCGTCCATTTCTCCCATAAAATACCTGAAATACTGATTCATCTGACCACACTACACATTCCCACTGTGTGATGGGTTATCCCAGATGCTTTTGAGCCCAGAGAAGTCAACGGCACTTCTGAACACTTTTAACATGGGCTTAGTGTAAGTGCCACCTACATCATGTAAATAAGCATTTTGCTTATTTCTTGTGGTTAAAATATTAAAACATTAATTCATTCATTTTCCTTCAGGTTAGTTCCTTTATTCATCAGGGTCGCCACAGCAGAAAGAACCACCAACTTATGCAACATATGTTTAACACAGTGGATGCCCTTCCAGCTGCAACCCAGTACTTGAAAACACCCATACACAAACATACACTAAGACCAATTTAGTTTATTCAATTCACCTATACCACATGTCTTTGGGGGAAACCAGAGCACGCAGAGGAAACCCACACAAACACAGGGAGAACATGCAAACTCACAATGCCAACTGACCCAGCCGGGACTCGAACCAGCGATCTTCTTGCTGTGAGGCCACAGTGCTAACCACTGAGCCATCGTGACGCCCCAATATTAAAACAGAAAGAATTAAAATTTCACTGTAATTCACAGTTAATTATAAAGACTTGTTCAGACCAAGAACGATAACTATAACAATAACAGTAAAGATATAGTTTTAATTAAAATCATTCCAAAATAAAAAAAGGGGGATTCACATGCCAACTATAACCGCACATACATTTGTACCCAACTTGAAGTTTGACCAAGAAAGGGTATAAATTATACCACAAATGCTGTCAGCCAGGCTTAGCTTGTTGCGAATTAGACATACGTTTTCAAATGGAAGCCGGCTGTTTTGAATGGAGTTTTGCAGTGTGTTTGAACTCGGGCATGGATGAATGTTGCTGGAGAGCTCGTGCAGACGTTTGCGGCTCTGGTAAAGGATAGAGAGTGGCATAAATCAGAGGAGATGGGTATTGTTATGCTTGGAGTTGTGCTGTGGACTGAGCTCACTCTCAAAGCTGCTGGCAGATTTATACACATGCACACAATTTATTTTGCATTGACAGATTGAGCTGAAATATGAAATCATTCTGGACATGGACTGCACTGTTGGCAGAAGCCGCGTGTGTGCGTGCGTGTGTGTGTGTTTGTGTGTGTGTGTGTGTGTGTGTGTGTGTGTGTGTGTGTGTGTGTAGTGTTGATTTTGGAGGGAAAGAGTAAGTGGATTGAAGGGTAAAGGATCAAAACAAGGAGAGCGAGAGGTTTAGAGGATGTGGACGAAAGATGGAATAAACAACATAACAGGAAAGAAACCAAAACAGCAGGTGATGAAGATATTAAGAACAAACAAAAGAGATTGTTCATTTCTGATTAAAAATAGTTAGCAGATTTAGATTCTGGTGAAAAAGAATGGTTTAATTGTAAACAAAGAAATTTAAATAATGAAAAAATTTTATCATTTTAGCAACCATCAAGTACTCACATTGATATAACCTGTGTGGGAGAAGTTGTCCCATTTGCAGATGGTGATACAACATGTATTGATAGGAATAAATAAACACTTTAAAGTAAAAACTTAGTTTGAGTCATGTTTTTTGTTTGGTTTTTGTTCTACGATGGCTACATTGAGAGTAACAACTTTTTTAAACAGCACAATTGTTAAATATATTTGCTGCTTTCCAAGTGTCTTTTAACTTTTAACCCTTTATGAAGACCCAAACAGTATTTTGTAACTTTCAAGAGTTCACACTTAGCTGATGATTGATTATAAGGCTTGTTTTGCATGCTGTCCTGAAAGAGAGCCCTGAGCTCATAAGATCCTCGAGCCCGGGGCTCCCTCCTGTTTGCAAGGCGAGAGGGGAGTTTGAGCTCAGGTAGATCTCGAGAACTCCCCTGCTGTAGTAGCTAATGAACAGATAGTAATTTGCTCTTAAGAGATAACTTCTTACTAGGTGCATGTCTATGGTGCCGATTTGGATTAGTCAATTAACTTAAGTTGCATGTTTTTTTGGACGGTGGGAGCATGGGGAGAACGTGTAAACTCCACACAGAAACGTTGACTGGCTTGGTAAGGACTAGAACCAGTGACGTTCTTGCTGTGAGGCAACAGTGCTAATCACTGGGCCACCGTGCCACCCATCTAGGAAAGGAGGAGGAGTAGGGGTGGAAGGAGGCATTCTTCAAAACAAAGATGGCTGTCATATGGAACTTAGGGTATTTATAGTGGCTTAGTAATCATCTGATTGGTGAATCATAAATTGAATAATGCGGGGCCGGCTGCAAGCAATCATAAGCACGTGATCCTCTCGAAATCAGTTTATAAATAAACTTCACTTATTGACATTGATTATATACACTTACTGATTGACATAATTTTTTTTATCATAAGTCGTAAAAGTTGACTCACAGTAGTACGCAACATAGGCTCATTCTGAAAACGTAGCCCTATATACATTTCTGGAGATCACAAATTATGTAGCCAGAAGTATGTATGGCTGCATTTCGTTTTTAAAATGAACGCTATGGAGCGGTATAATGCCGTTCCTTGTTGCACTTACAAGCTGATCGCTTACCTCCATTTGGATGGCTTTCCTGCAGTTACCAGATAGCTAGTTGTCCAGCTAGCTTGCCATGTACATCGGTAGACTTGAGATGCAGAAAGGAGTTGACCACGATGATGGGATTCGAGTCCGGTAAAGAACGGTTCCAGAAAACGGATAAAACAAAGACAAAAGCCAAAAAATAAAAATAATCCAGTAAATAACAGGGTCAGAATGTGGTAAAATCTGAAAGCATGGTACAAATCAGGGGGCTTTTCTGGATTGCTTTTTAAAACTGTCAGTTGGGTTTAGGGAAGTGGGTGGTTGGGTCAATTTGTTCTTTTGAAAACACTATTGGTTGGGTATAGGGAAGGAGGAGGGTGGGTCAGTCGATCGGTCAGTCAGTTAAACAGCAAGCCTCTGGTGGGTTTTACGTGAGAACAGCCGGCGCGAATGGCACTCGTGAGAGAAATTTGAGATCTCAATAAGTGTACACATCTGCTTCTGGTGGATTTGCGAAAACAAAAAACAAAAAAATTTAACTCTTGGGACATTTTTGTCGCTGTCCAGAAATGTTTTTAGAGGTACGTTTTCTGAATGAGTCTGTGTTGGTAGTACTCCAATGTATTTCAATATTTTTCAATATTTCAATTTACTTAATTTTTTTATGCTTGTTCTGGACCTAGATTTTCTTAAAATTCAGTAACAAGTCACAATATATTAATTTTAGGATCTTAATAAGAGGAATAAACTATTATTACAGTTGCATTAATTAACTTTATAAAACTGGATTAACTGGTGTAAAAATAAACAAAAAATGTATTTAATTGTTGTAAAACACTGCTATCGAGACAACAGTATCAGTGAAGTTCTTGAGATGAAATGGCTTTAAATGTGTGCAGAAAACAAAGACATTTGTACACTTTTAAACAGAATGTTTGCATGCACCATTGTCTAATTAAATTAACAGTATGTATTTATACTACATTCAATGGCACATGTGATTTTAGACAAAGACGTCAAATTTGTTTTGAATGCTTCCTTGGAAGTTAACATCCATCTAAGTTTAATATATATATATATATATATATATATATATA
>CAIGQZ010035027.1:989038-1010179 GCA_903798205.1 Danio tinwini
ACAGTGTAAATGTCCACCAGTACGATTGGCTAGTAGTTAAGTAAGTTCTAAGTAGTAGAAAGTTGTAAAGGACAGCAGTGTCAAATCTGCATGTACTGTATGTTTGACAGCCTACCACCTTAGATGAACGCTGTTGAGATTTATGTTAAAAACTGCATAAATACTCAATATCTATACAAATCAAACAATCTGTAATATACAAATCTGTATTTATAAAGTAATAAAAACTATTACTCACACTTACTGTTTGTGGTGGGAAACAGTAATCCAGATTAGTCAGCACTTCTTAAATGAATCTTCTTAAATTAATTAAAAAAGAAATTAATTTAAAACATTAATAAAATATTACATTAAAACCATTTTTAAAGGGTATCTTCATGTAAACAAATATGTGGTTAAGAGACTTTTAATATCTCAGTTCATGATCCCTGTAAAAAAAAGTCCTTAGTCTTTTTTTTTGTTTTTTGGACACCATTGGCATACGTTATAGGCTTATAGTAATAAAATTAGTTCAACAGAAGAAATAATGATAGAGGCTCACCTGAGGGTGAACAAGTGATGGCTGAATTTTCATTTTTGAATTATGTTTACACATATTTTTTACACATGATTTATGCTGCCTGTAAATGTTATCAGAAATTTCCCACTTATGAAGTTGTGAAGCTTGTTGCATTCAAGTGCTTTTTTGTTACTTGTAAGAAAGAATAAACCAGTCAACGACAACCATATGCAATGACCTCGGTGGACAGTCAGTTTGATTACAGTTCTAGAATTTCAGCCAAATTTGTGCTCATTTTCTTTTGTGAAACCTAAAAAGTGCCGATAGTGATATCTGAAAATATAAAATTGTATTACTTTAACAACAAGACAAGGGGATGAAGCAAAAAAAAAGAATACAGAAAAGCAGTCACAGCAGTTTCTGCAAGTATAGCCTGTCTAGCTCGGAAACTCAGGTATTTACAATTATTCGACAACATGTGAAGGTACCATAAACTCATCAGCCATTAGTACAACATTCAGTAACTAAGCCGCAATTAGGCATTTCACATTAGTGAGAAGCCTAAAATATAAAAATAGTCCGATCCTGTTGGAAAATCAATGAATAACGCTGGTGTCAATGAAGTTAATGATATTTAAACAACTCGCTGTCTCCCCCTGCAGGTTAATGAAGAGATCTCCGCTGGTCATGCTATTGTGATAGAGCTCATAATCACTTTTGAGCTTGTTTTCACTGTCTTTGCCACCTGTGACCCCAAGCGTAATGATCTCAAAGGTTCAGCAGCACTGGCTATTGGTCTGTCTGTGTGCATCGGCCATCTATTTGCGGTGAGTATTTCCTTATTTGCATCATTAAAAAATGATATTAATTGCATAAAATTGCTTGTTTTGTAGAGAATTTTAAATATCAGAAAAGGCAATAATTAACATCCTGCACTATCAAATTCATTTTTAAGACAAGCTTAAAGATCTTGATCCTACAAATATTAGTCTCTTGAGGTGTATCTGCTTAGTTTCCCTTTGGAGGGTTTGTAGCTTAACTACAATCCCAAGTGATGGTGTTATTTCCATGCCAATAGTCCCAGCAGAAACTGCAGATGAGGTGTTTATAGAAGCTCATTTGTGTTGCTAAGGATGTTGGCATGAGACCAGGATGGCCTCTACATGCACTCGTGTATTTAGGCCTGGCACAGATACAAACACCATTTAAGAGCCTTTAGAGGGGATTTGTGATTTAAAGAGATAAACCACTGTTACTGGGCTTACTCATCACTCACATATGTTTTTGATGTTTCACCGTTTGCTCTACTTTTTAAAGGGATAGTTCACCCGAAATGAAAATTTACTCACCATTTACTCTCCCTCAGGTAGTTCCAAACCTTCATGAGTTTTCTTTTTTCCATAATCATTTAAGGCCAAAATTGAAATCAAAATATATTTTTTGATTAATTGCACAGCCCTAGTTGGCACAACCCACTACAAACCGGGACTCAAACCAGCAACCTTCTTGCTGTGAGGAAATCGTCTTAACTACTCAGCCATCATGCTGCAAAAACTAAAACTTTAATGGTTTAATAATATATTAAACTCACCTGTTTTCTCAGGAATTTCTTGAGAAAAATTCCACAGAACTTGTATTCAACATTCTTATAGTTCCTTGGACTTTTTTAGTATGTATCTTCCTCTGACACCACACTGTAAAAAGTTTTTTTGTCAACTCTTTCAGTAAAAGAGTCAGCCGAACTCATATATGTTAGTTAGCTTAACTTTTTCAAACATCTGAGCTTTAAATAGTACAAATATGTTTAGATTAAAATGAATACATTTTTTATAAATATTTAACAAAAACCAAGTGTGTTTACCTACTCATTTTTAGTTTTTAGGCTTTTTTGTGCGTTTGGGAGGGTTTGGGAACATTCAAGTGCATCTGGCAACAATGACTGTCATATTTTCATTGTAATGTTGGGGTGTGTTTGTCTGAGCTTCTTCTCAGATACTTGCTTCTGTATTTGCAGATTTTCATTTTTAGTATTAAATGAACCATGGTCCATTAGTGGAACCATTAGTCATCCAGATTCATTTAAAGTAAGTAACATAGCATGGTGGCTCAGTGGTTAGCACTGTCGGTTTACTGCAAGAAAGTCTCTGGTTTGAGTTCTGGCTGAGTCAGTTGGCATTTCTGTGTAGAGTTTGCATGTTCTTCCTGTGTTCACGTGGGTTTCCCCCAGGTGCTCCTGTTTCCCCCAAAAACATTCAGTGTTAGTGAATTTAATCAATAAAAATGGCCGCAGTGTATGTGTGTGCATGAGAGAGTCAACTTCAGTATTTAAGTTCACTAAACTTTAACCATGTTCATTGCACTTTAATTATAAAGTTCTTCAACATCATTCCTAATTACAATGACCAATATTTAAGTTAACTAAATTTGGACCACGTCTATTACACTTGTATTGTCAAGTCATGTCAACTTTAACCTTAGTTTAGACTATTTACGTGAAGTAAACTTAAAAATTTAAGGTAGCACAAACACTTTTTTGCAGTTGAAACAACAACAAAAATGTATAGTGCAGCAATAACAAACACTTGACATCCGCGTGTGATTACTTTGTCAGAAAAGACATTCATAAGGAGCTGGTTTGTGATACAAATATGAAAAAGTATTAATTTATTAAGCATGCACTAGCATAAAAGTGTTCTGAGGTCATAAAATTGTCTTGCACAACCCAGGAACTGGATGATAATAAATAATTAATAATCTGATCCTATAATCATAATTTGTTCAGTGCAGATATAAAATACAAATAATTTAGTGATAAAATCAACATGAAACTGCAATGAATGGTATCTATTTGTTTTGGCACATATATATTTTTTCAATCAAAGATTGTTTGTCCATTTCAGATCCCGTACACTGGGGCCAGTATGAATCCAGCTCGCTCTTTTGGTCCTGCGGTCATCATGGTAAAATGGCAGGACCATTGGGTAAGATTTACACAATATCTTCTGCTTGTAAATAAACAATGCAGAGTTTCTTTCTAGTTTCTTCATGGATATTCATGTGCATAAAGATTAAAGGTCAGCAAGGCCTTAGCAACTGAGATTGATTAAAAGTAATGAATCAGATTCGATGCCAGCACTTTTTTAAGAAGAACATTTTGGCTTTGTTTCACTCTTGCAAAGGTGACTGAGCTATATTTGGAACAAGATGATGTTTGTCTCTGACCGACAACAGGCCTTTGGCATGAAGCTCAATATACTGGCGTGATTATTATTCTATTTATCAGTGTGGGGTGACCAGTCATCCATTTTCCTGGGACAGTCCCGCGTTTTAGCTCTATTTTTACTGTCCTGACTCCCAATGGGATCGGATTTGGTACTGTATGTTCCTAAAAAATCTGCACTTCACCTTCCCCTTTAATGACTTTTGCACACACTTTGGGTTTGGTCTTTTGCAAGTCTGACAAACACCTCAGACCTAAATAAGCATTCAGTTATTTACAAGGTTAATAGATTCCATGCATTCAGTTATTTACAAGGTTATGGAGTTAGATTGGATTAGATTAGATTAGACATGCAAATCATAGACTAAGTGGTAAAAACATTTGCATGTATTGCAGAGAATTTCTTTATCAAAATTGCTACTTCTTGATTTGAACATGTTTCATAAATCTTTTTTCCTTTATTTCCATGGCGACGTAAGCTAAACAGTGTGTATCTGTTGTGAAATACATGCATAATTAGATTATGTGTAGAATGACCATTGCTGTGTCATAGACATCGGTGGGTATTTTACAAATGGCAAATGTTTTGTTTTGAGTAGTCAAATATCTGGAACTCAAACAAAAAAAAATGTTACTTCATTGAAAACACTGATACTAGAAGTTTAGATTTTTTTGAAGGTTTGGCCATTGAATGGCTTTCAGTCCAAGTTCTCTTAAATGTCAAGACATCAGGCCCTAACATGCACCCAGTGCAATGTGGTGCCAAACACAATGCATGTGTTTTTTTTTATTAATTTGAGCCCAGCGCAGGTATCATTTTCACATACTGGGCCACGTTGTTTAAATAGCAACTTTATTTGCACTCATTCGTATGCCCATTGACATGCTGGTCTGAAAAGGAGGTGTTAAGGCGCAATGTTGATGGGTTGCTATTTTGAGGCAGCTGAAATAGGCTGCACTGTTGACTAACTAAAAGCTGATTTAAAGACAATGGCAAAAGATATGTGGGTCCAAAACATGTATAAAATTTGCTTATTACACACACAGGGATGCACAGCAGCACATACAAATTTTTAAATATGAAAAATTTAAGGATTAAAGATGTAAAATATTACTATTGTCATAAATATAAAAACTGCTACATCCTTCCATGCATTCTCCACCTTCAGGGGGCTTTGGTGGAATCTGGCTCATTCTGTAGATGATCTGCTCACGCTTTAACTTTGTGTGCAAACAAGATCTGATCTGTTTCATTGCTTGTGAAGCATTCAGTTTATCAACTCACAATGTCCTCCACGTAAACAGCAAATTTTGTCCACGTAAACATTTGCAATGGCACAAATGCAACTCACACTTGAAAGGAATGGGAGATGAGACTCTGGTTAGTTTAATTAATGTTGCACCCAAAATACATCTATTATTCATGAAGAAAATACAGCTGCGATAACTATTTTTTATTGCATCCATAAAATAGCAAAAGTGGATTTGGGTGCACTGTGCGATTTAAACTATGCTCTTAGATTGTTCAAATAGAGCTGTATTTCAACACCTTTACTTTGTTCAGATACAGATGATAAATTCCTGCAGCAGTGATGAACTGATTGCCCATTAATTTCCTCAACATTATCCTGTCCTTTTGTTCAATTTGTCCTGTGGATCACACCAGCCTTTATTGGGGCCTGAAAGTGTGAGTGGCATTTTTTAGATGCAATATTTCAGAAATCTGAGATTTGGAATTGGCCGTTTCTATTGCTCTTGCTAGAAGGCACATTCACTTGTTCTGAAAACTGTAAATTTGGCTGACAGTAAATGGGGGTTGTCAGATTATTAAGGATGTTACCGCCAGGTAGAGATTAACACAATTAGTTGGGTGGAAACTTTCTCTTGATTATATCCAAGTTTTCCTGAACAAGTTTGCCAAGAAGTAACAGCTGTTCTTGCACTCAGTTTGTTTTTTGTTTTTGTTGCAGTCAACCATGATAATTCACCTCTATTTACAAAAAAAGGCTGTTTTTATGCATTTCCACTAATTGATTATGAGAAACACACATATGAGGCTGGCAATTAGCTGAACTCATACTAGTTTAATTAGTGACACCTGGCCTGTATTTTAAAATCTTTATTTAAATATTCTGTAGCAGCATTGGTATTTTAAAACCTTCACTCTAAAGGCCAGTAAGTTAAAGCGATAGTTCTGACAAAATTTTTATTTGCCTCATCATTTACTTTCATTTTAACCTTAAAGAGTTTCTTTTTTCTGTTAAAAGCAAAAAAGATACAAAATATTAAATTTAATTATAATGACAAAAATTAAACCTAATTTGAATTATGCTATCTTTTAAAATCAATTCAATTGCATTTAACCACTTTAATATATAACCTGTGTAATATATATGTAATATATATATAGTTAAATTTATATATCTTCATATCTGTCATTGTTAAAAACTAGTTAAAGGCAGTGTTGGGAGTAATGCGTTACAAAAGTAATGTATTACAGTAACGTATTACATTTTTCTGTAACGCAGTAGTGTAAGGCATTACTAATACATTTTCAGTAATATTTTACTCGGTACATGTTCAGTAACGCGTGCGTTACAACAAACTTTTCGCCCGACATTAACAATTTAAAAAAATACTGCAGTTATATTTCCTGTTCATGGTGAGTGAATATACATGTGTGTTGTCATTAATCTCCCTCTGGCTATCGGAACTTTTTACTTTGATGCAGACTCACAATTTGTGCCCTGTGTTTCCTCCTCTTTTCTTGCTTTTGCTCTCCAGAGATCCTCCTGTTACATTGTTATCCCAAGAATGTTGATATGGTTTATATATTACTATTTACCTACAGGTTAAGGTAAATTCTTTAATAAATACTAGTGTTTTTGAG
Organism: Danio tinwini; assembly: GCA_903798205.1. Lineage (NCBI taxonomy): Eukaryota > Metazoa > Chordata > Actinopteri > Cypriniformes > Danionidae > Danio > Danio tinwini. The sequence continues at coordinate 995,648 of CAIGQZ010035027.1, forward strand.
TGTTAGGTGTACTGCCTATGTTTTAGGCTAGTATTAATTACAATATATAGTCAAGCTATTCACAGATATTGCCAGATAACAACTTTACCTCTACCATACTTTAACCAAATCCTTTGTGAATCTGACTGTCATCCTTTCTTGCATTGTTTTGAGCCTTCACGTTGGCAATTATATACTATATTGTTAGATAGCTGTAAAGTTGGTTTTATATTTGCACATTCATTCATTTAGAAGTCTCTATATTGTTTACCATGTTACTTTGAATATTCGATCGGAATTAGCATGCAGGTATGACGTCAAAACAACCTTAACACTATCTAATTGACTGTGAACAATGTTGTACTTTGATAGTCACTGGCTGCTTATATGATTTCCCTAGTTGGTATTTCCAAAGAATGCTTTTCTGAAATTATATTATAAGGAGAAAGTCTGAATATCCGAATATAAAACCAACTTTAACTCTATTATTGTTAGTATCCTGGATAGGTCACAGTCATTCTGCTACATCATATCTCTTTCTACTGGATGTAACATGCTCTGCCGTACATTTGGTCGTTTTAGAATGTTAGGTTCTAATTCTGTAGTTTGTTTTTTTGGGTGAAAGTAACTAAAAGGTAATATAAGAGTAATGTAACATATTACAATTTTGAAACAGTAATATTGTAATGTAAGGGATTACTTTTAAATAACAGTAACAAGTAATCTGTAATGTATTACAGTTTGGAAGTAACTTGCACAACACTGGTTAAAGGTAGCACAAGAACATTTACATGTCGTAATGTAATCAGCAAAGAGGTTATTACTGTGTTGAAGAAGTGTGCAGTCATTGCCCCTTAAATAAAACTATACATCATCCTAAAATGTTTAGGCCAATTGTCAGCTTAACCACAGGCTCTAATATTCAACACGATGGTAACCAAACAGTCAGACATACTTTAACACCCAGTGGTTGAACTAGGTATTGCATTCCTGGATCAAAACAAATGCAAGCGCAGGTTGCCAGATGACCAACAGGAGCGAGTCCCGAGACTAAAGGCGGATTTAAACCGTGTTCTATAAAAGCAATGGCACATGATAGAAGGAATATTTTCCATATTAAAAGGAGTTTTTGTCCTAACCAACACCTCGAATTGATATATTAGAAGTGGCTTCTATTTCTTACAGGTGAACAACAGGAAAAACTGACAGTGACTACGTTTACAAAGTCATCAGTAATCAAATTATTTGCTTTAATCTAATTAAGAGAATAATAAGACTAAGGTGTTTGCATGAGTTGCTTTTTGAGTGTTACTTTCATGATCGCGTTTTACATGTTATAGCACAAAATTCGATTAATGTCATTGCATCACCGTGCTATCCGCATTTCGCGAGTTTCATGTAATTTCGGGTGTTTCATATTTCATTTCTCGACTTTAACTGCAGTGTGGCACTTTCACTTTCATTCACGAACATTTCATGCAAGCCCACCGTGACAAACGAGATATTGGATGCAACTATGAACTGCTGAAAGAGTTGTTTTAATGGAAGTTCATACCGTATGCTGAATGGAAGAAAAAAACTCTGCATTTCACGATGCAGGTGTCTGTGGTCTGCACAGACTCGGTAGGTTTAAAGAGTGTCAATCAATCGTGCGTGTGTGTGTGTTACTGGTTGTGTGTGTGTTTGTGTGTGGACTACCCTGTCGCAAAAAGTAGCTTAAAGTCCTACATGACGGTAATAGTTTGATTAAGGTGTTTACATGTATGTACTGCACTTCAGTAAAGTGACTAAAATCGGCATACTCTACGTCTTAATTCGATTTCTCTTTAGTTCGATTATGACCTTAATCTGATCAAATTAATCAAAAATCGCTGTTTACATGGTAGACTCCTTATCAGAGTATTGTCTTAATCGCATTAAAATCAAATTATTGTTGTCTATGTAAACGTAGTCAACGATTGACCTCAGGTACACCATATGTGTTTTGACAGTGTTAAATGCTAACAATGTGAGTTTAAATGCCATTTTACATGACATTTATTGCTATATACTGAAAGCAGCAGCAGATAGTTCACCTCAGATCTTGAAAATAAAACCGTTTGGAATTGAACTTTAGAACTGTGAAATAGTGCCAACATATCAGTGATTCAGCATGTACATTCAATAATGTTAGAGGTTTAATATGTAGCAATTAGATTATAAATCTTATCATTTTGTGAGTGAGTGCATATTCTGTGCTTCTGAATGGCTGTATTTAAATTTCTGACGTGTTTCGTCTGGTGCAAACAGCCTAATTGCTCATCACTGCAAATCTCGTCATGTAGTGTGTTGTTTGGACACAGGGTTACAATGTAGCCAGCTCACCTAATGTTTAAGTTTGTAATATTTATATTATTTGCTAGATAATAACCTCATGTGGAACCAAGTCTTAGGGTGCTTTCACATCTGTAGTTCGGTTCATTTGGTCCGGACCAAGGGCAATAAATGATACATTGTAGCATTTTCTGCCGCCTTTGGGCTGCTTTCACACCACACTGATTGCTTTGGTCCGAACCAGTTGAAAAGAACCAAAATGCATTCATGTGACAAAGTCCACATAACTCATTGGCCAGATGTTGTTGAACATATTTCCTAAACTGCTTTTCGAATGGTCAGAATTCACGTGCGGGAAAATGCCAATGGAACTCTCGCAAGTAAACAAACCGGCAGACACAAAATGTTGCTTTATTACTATGGAGGGACGACTGCGCTTGCTGAATGTATCATTGGTCATAGTATACTATATAGTATACTATATAGTTTGTATACATCACTTTACACTCCACGGTGTGGAGCTCTCCAGTGTTTGTACTATTTCTGTTAGTCTGTCCTGTTTTATGTTTATCAAACACGATCAGTTATACCAGGGATGAGCTGCTGAACATTCGGCAGTGCACACCAACTAATCACCAACTGGATTTTGATTTCTCTGGCGTTTTGCGGAACATTGTCATCGGCGGAGCAGCTGCTTTGTGGAAGAAATACAAGACCCGGCGGCGTGGAAAAAGAGCTGGCGCGCTCGTCAGGCTGAGACAGCGTGGCTTCAGAACATCGTTGCCTAGCATCCATCTAGCGAATCTCCGCTCGCTTCCTAACAAAATGGACAAACTACTTCTGCTCTCACGCGAAAACAAGAACTTTAACAACTCTGCTGCGCCGTGTTTCACAGAAACCTGGCTGAACAAAGCCATTCCGGACAGCGCATTACGCTTACCGGACTTTCAGCTGTACAGAGCAGATCGCGATACGGAGTCAACGGGCAAAACACGCGGTGGTGGGACATGCTTTTACATCAACAGGAGGTGGTGTACGGATGTAACTGTGTTAAAGAAGATGTGCTGTCCTGATGTGGAAGCGCTTTTCATTAACTGCAAGCCGTTTTATGCACCGCGGGAGTTTTCCTCGTTCGTTCTCATCTGTGTTTACATTCCACCACACGCACATGTGAGTACTGCGTTACAACAGCTGTCTGATCTGATCACAGAGACTGAAAAACGACACCCGGACTCTGCTTTTATCATTCTCTGTGACTTTAATCAGGCAAAACTCACACACGAGCTGCCTAAATTCAAACAGCACATCACATGCCCCACCAGAGACAGTAACATTTTGGATCATTGCTACACCACAATAAAGGATGCATATCGCTCCGTCGCCAGAGCAGCTCTAGGACTCTCCGACCACTGCCTGGTTCATCTTATACCAACTTACAGGCAAAAACTTAAAACTACTAAGCCAGTATTAAGGACTGTTAAGAGATGGACCAACGACACAGAGCAGGTCTTACAAGGCTGTTTTGAATGCACTGATTGGAGTGTTTTTGAAGCTGCAGCCACCGACTTAGACGAGTTCACAGAGACTGTAACATCATACATCAGTTTCTGTGAGGGGTTATGCATCCCTACCAGGACCTACTTATCATTTAACAATGATAAACCATGGTTTACACCAAAACTTAGACAGCTTCGTCATGAAAAAGAGGATGCCTACAGGAGCGGGGACAGGATTTTATACAATCAGGCCAGGAACTTACTGACAAAGGAGATTGGTGTGGCCAAGAAAAGCTATGCCAAGAAGCTGCAAAACCAGTTTTCTGCCAACGACCCTGCATCAGTGTGGAAAGGCCTGAAAGACATCACGAATTATAAAACGCCATCCCCCAGTATCGACAGCAATGAACATCTTGCAAACGAGCTGAATATTTTCTATTGTAGACTTGACACCTCTGACCAGACACCTCACACCCGCCCGGACCATCTCCCTACACAGCCATCAACACCTCCAGACATCTCCCTCTCCCCCCCTGCACTTCAGATCAGTGAGGATAATGGGCATCAGATCCTCAGTAAACAGCCATCAACACCTCCGGCCATCTCCTTCTCCACCCCGACACTTCAGATCAGTTAGGATAATGTGCGTCAGATCTTCAGTAAACAGAGGAGACGAAAAGCACCAGGTCAAGATGGTGTTTCACCAGCCTGTCTGAAAACTTGTGCGGACCAACTGGCTCCCATTTTCACACAGATCTTCAACAGATCACTGGAACAGCGCAAAGTTCCATCCTGCTTCAAATGCTCCACCATCATCCCAATACCAAAGAAACCAAAGATCACAGGACTCAATGACTACAGACCTGTTGCCTTAACATCTGTGGCCATGAAGTCATTCGAAAGCCGGGTGCTAGCTTATCTGAAGGACATCACTGGACCTTTGCTGGACCCCCTGCAGTTTGCCTATAGAGCAAACCGGTCTGTGGATGATGCAGTCAACATGGGACTGCATTATATCCTAGAACATCTGGACAAACCAGGGAACTACGCAAGGATACTGTTTGTGGACTTTAGTTCTGCCTTTAACACCATCGTCCCATCACTGCTCGAGAACAAACTGACCCAGCTGTCTGTCCCTAGCTCTGTCTGTCAATGGATCACCAGCTTTCTGACAGATAGACAACAGCTAGTCAGAATGGGCAAAATCACATCCGACAGCCACACCATCAGCACTGGTACCCCCCAGGGATGTGTTCTCTCCCTACTGCTCTTCTCCCTGTACACAAATGACTGCACTGCAAAAGACCCCTCCATTAAGCTCTTGAAGTTTGCGGATGACACTACTGTTATCGGCCTCATCCAGAACGGTGATGAGTCTGCATACAGACAGGAGGTGGAGTGGCTGGCTTTATGGTGCAGATACAACAACCTGGAGCTGAACACGCTCAAAACAGTGCAGATGATAGTGGACTTTAGGAGAAACCCCCCTGCACTCCCCCCACTCACCATCATGAACAGCACTGTGGCTGCAGTAGAGTCATTCAGGTTCCTGAGCACCACCATCTCTCAGGATCTGAAGTGGGACATTCACATAGACTCCATTGTAAAGAAAGCCCAGCAGAGACTGTACTTCCTTCGTCAGCTGAGGAAGTTCAACCTGCCACAGGAGCTGCTCGTACAGTTCTACTCAGCTGTCATCCAATCCATCCTCTGCACTTTAATCACCGTCTGGTTCAGCTCAGCTGCCAAAACCAACCTCCGTAGACTACAGCGAATAGTCCGGACTGCTGAACGAATCACTGGCACTACCCTTCCTACACTTCAAGAACTGTACTCTTCCAGAGTGAGTAAAAGGGCTCGTAAAATCACTCTCGACGCCTCACACCCAGCACACTACCTGTTCGAACTGTTACCGTCTGGTCGGCGCTACAGAGCACCAAGCACAAAAACAGCCAGACACAGGAAAAGTTTCTTTCCTCAGGCCATCTACCTCATGAACAGTTATATTTTCCTCTACTGTGCAATAAACGTGCAATACTTTCTCATACGCACTTGTACACAGCACCTTATAACCTGTATATTTACAGCATATCTGTACATACAATTCAACATCCAGATCTTTTTGACTAACTGCATCTCTGTTTAATGTTTAATGTTTATTGCCTTTTCTTTCTTGTATTTAATTTTGTGTTGTCACTCGTCACTTTATGTACACTGGAAGCTTCTGTTGCCAAAACAAATTCCTTGTGTGTGTGAAGCACACTTGGCAATAAAACTGATTCTGATTCTGATTCTGATTTAGACAAACTATACATTTCGAGAATGAAGTGCGGCTGTGGTTGGAAAACAATGTTTTAAGGCATTGCAAACGGCGAAGGTGCATCGTACGTCACTTCAGGAGGAGGTGTGAAGTAATTTAGCTAAACTGCAACATGGTCATCTTCCGGAAATATTATCAATGATCCATCAGGTAATGTTTTCCCCGTCTCTCTCTCTCTCTTGGTAAAGCGCTGTTGACAAATACTTTTCCTCCACATTACATAATGCACAGCGCATCGGCCTACGGCAGCTGGATTAGTCCAAAAAGGCGCAGTACTTTTTGCGGTAGGGTCTGTTTTAGTTCGGATCATGTTTTCACCACAAATGATCCGCTCCAGGGTTAGTTTGAAAGCGTACTGAGACCACCTCTTCAAGCAGGTCTCTGTAAGAACTCTAGTGCGATTCAACCAAACTAAATAAGGCAGGTGTGAAAGCACCCTTATTTTGGAGTCTGCTACTGTCTGCTACTTCCACCAGAAATCGCATTTTGGTCACATGCGCATGCTTTGAGAACCTTTCTGAATGAATGAATGTATGAATGAATGAGTGAATGAAGGAAATACGCTGTTTTCCACCAAGGCAACCTGCTGAAATATAATTGGCTAAAGAGGCATTGGGTGGGTTAAAAAAAAAACAACGACAGATGTTTCAGCACGTAACAGACATTTTCAAAGCATTTTCAATATCTGACTTTAGCATTGTTTTTCAGATGAACAAGAATATTCACTTAACATGTTTCTTAAATATCTGGAAACATATTATGGTATTTTTATGCTTTAGCCCTGCTGAAAAATCCAGCTTAAACCAGCTAAGACCAGGCTGGAAATGGCTGGAAACCAACCTGGAAATGGCCAAAACCCCCTAAAACCGGGCTGGTCGACCAGCTAAAACCAGCCAAACATCTTAGGCTGGTTAAAGCTGGATTTTTCAGCAGGGAGAGGAGTCAAAAACTTACATACAGCACCTTTAAATTTTAAAGCAGCAGAACATTATAAACTAACAAATCTTCCTCTATGTATGAGCAAAAACAAAAACACATCCAATAACAGTTAAAGGAATAGTTCACCATACATGAAAATTAGCCCATAATTTACTCACCTTCTAGCCATACTTGATGTATTTGACTTTTTCTGTCAAAAGAACAGTATCAGTGTAGTTTTTATCATTTATTTGATCTCTTCCTAACTAAACCATACACTGCCAGGGGCTTAATGCATATCTAATGAAGCAGATCAATGTGTTTTAAATACAGAAATGTTCCACATTTAAAATTTTTAATCTTCAGTCACTGACTTCTGGCGGCAGCCAAATGTATGTTATGCGTGACTGACGTATATGTCATACAACATATTTCTGTTACAAAAACACCTTGATCCTCTTCATAAGACATGCTTTAACCATCTAGCAGCTTATGTGTTCATTTGACAACTGATTTATGCTCTTATGGAAGTTTCAAAATAAAAGTTATTAACCAGCAGCATTGAAGCAACAGGATAACATTTAAAACTACTCTGACAGTGTTTGTCTGACAGAATAATTTAATATATACTGAGAATGGCTTAATGGTGAGTAAATAATGGGGTGATTTAAATTTTGGTGTGAACTATTCTAATTTTAACAATTACTCTCCTTTGGCCCTGTTCACATATCACGTCTAAAAGTGTGTGGAAAGCGCTTCCTTCAACAAGTCCAACATGCTCTGCAGCTTGCGCTTACCTGACTCCTGCCATTGCTAAGCAACCTCAGCTGTGCTGTCCAACACTGAATAAATTTCAGTTATGGATTTCAACCATCTAAAAACCCTTACTGTAGCTCTGCTACAAGATTAATTAGTAGAGAATAGAAAAAGGGGTGCATCCCATTCTTAAAAAAAAAAAAAAAAAAAAAACGTTTCTAAACATTAACGTAAAAACTGAATTATGCTTACCTGTTATTTCAAGCTCCAACCAAACGTATGTATCTCCATGTGTTGCTCCTCTAATTGGAGAAAAGCTTAACAAATCATAAATTTCAGGATATCCCTGAACTACAATTATAAGCTGTTCTTCCATTCTCCAGTGAAACCAAAAGTGTGAAGCTGATTGGTCAGTTGTTGTCATGTGACTAATTCGTAAAGTTGATTTAGTGGCTAATTCGTACAATTTAGTACAATTTGCTCATCACCCAATGTCGGTTGGGTTTAGAGGTGGAGTAGGATGTCACGTCTTCTTGTTATAATCGTACAATTTCGTACGACTGAGCTCATACGAATTCGTACAAGTAAGCCACTGACAAACTGACAAAACGAAAAATACTTACGTTTTCTCGTGAGATCAGGCTGGACGCTGAAGTGTGCTAGTGGCATTCTGAAAAGTTGGGATGTTTTCAGCTAGGCGTACCTAGAAAACAAAACACCCTCTAATATCACCCCCTAATATCACCCTCTACAGCGTTTCCATGAGTAGAGAGACTCCTCCCCTATCACCCAATCACTGTGTGCATATTAATTAAGATTCAACGTCAATCCCGGCCCACATTTACTGCTGTTTAAGAGAACTCATAGTGGTAGGATAAACATTTTGTGAATCGTTAACTCCTCTTAGGAAAATGTCAAACAGGACTAAGCAGTGACTTTCAAACTTAGAGTCTGTGTGAAATCAAAATTTACTATGTTTATTTTGCTATCACACATTGTTATTCTTTAGGTGAACAATTTAGCCTTGCAAGTTAATCTGCTGAAAAATTATTTTTGTTCAATCAAAGTCTGACCAATTGAGTAGTGGCCCCTTTCTTGACGTCAGTTTGACAGCTTCAGTCACAATATTCTTAATCACGCTCCACTTACCGTTAATTTGATGCACATAAAAGAAAGCCCAGCCTCTTACTCAATATTCAGTTGAGAGTACATTAACACACTGAAATTAAAGTCATTGAAACTTCACTCTGATTTTAAAAATATTGAAGGTCTGTTTTCTAATTAGAATTAGAATTAGAATTAGATCCATCTATTGTAAATCTCTGTTCATAGCTTGTACAACCTGTATATAATGTTCATAGTATATCCATCTGTAAATAATATCACCATAGTTTTTCTAAAACTGCACTTTATAACTTATACCTGTATCCTGCACTTGCTGCTATTGGACTCCTGGTTAGACCAGGTTGAATCTGATCTAATTTAATCTTCACTATACAGTATATTTCTATATCTGTATTTTGGGTGAAAACAAAGGCTGGCCAATAATCTCAGTGGAATACAAGCCTTTTAGTCATAACCTTTCTTGAACCGTTGTATAGAAGTTTCACACTCTCAATCCTGCAATTTTGAAATGTCATTCCATTTGAAGCATTTGACAGCAGTCAGAAGCCAGACAGATGTGGCATTGAAAATAACGGCGGTACATGAGACTGGCTGCTCTGCGTATGAGTGTTATGTGCCGTCTAAGTGACTGCTGCTGTCAACACGCTTGATTCAGGGTCTTCTCGCCACTGCTGTAACATTAGAAAGGTCAAAACATTTCTTTCATGCAGTGTTTACCGCACTACACACACTGGCCATTAGAGATTATGAATGAAAGAAATGCTGGAGCCACATGAAGGCCATAGAGCTTCTGTTACACTAGCGAGAGCCGCTGGTCATCATTAATCTGTATATTTAATAGTTTGGAGATAATGAGATGAATAAAGTGAGATGCGGTTTTGGAAGCAGGTTTTTTGGGCATGGACGTGGTGTTGTTCGGGGTTGTAAATGTATCGGGTGTTTGCTGCATGGGGTTGATTGCACGCACCTGCTTCTATTTTTGTCATCACAGCCGTAAGAAATTTAATTTTGGCACTGTTTTGAAGTGGATATCTTTATCACATTGGTAACTTGCATATTTCAAGCACGAGACAGATTTATTGCACTGACAATAAAATGAGAGAAAGTAAATACTTTTTACTGAGGAATGCATTCATATTCACCAAAAGGCAGTGGGTTAAACATTTTTCTAAACAATTACAAGTAACAATTTCCTAAATATTTATCATTTGAATGACAGTTTCATTTGTTTAATTGATTTAAAACATTTCAAATAAATTACTTTAAATGATCTCCATTTTTATATGACAATGCTAGATATTGGTGTAGAATTTATATTTCTTTTAAAAAATACCTTTTTTTATAATAAACATAAAAAAATTTAAGTTAAAGTTTAAGTTAAAGTTTAAGTTAAAGCCTGTGAAATTGTATACAGTGTATCTTAGCCAAACATATTAAAATCAATGTTTAATTATTATATATTTCTTATTCATACTATCACATATGCTTTTTTTTTATTTCTTAAACCTTTAAGAGCCGCACCTCTAGTTTGAAAAAAAGTCAGGAAAGTGGGTGAGTCCAGCTTTGTTTATGTGGGACTGTCGAGTGGAGAAAGAGGGAAGGGTTTGCATGAAAAGAGAGTTTCATTACGTGCACAACAGCTGATTTGCACGCCGGTGTTACGGTTTAACTGGTGACCGTGTTAACTGGTGTCCCTTTCCAGATGTAAGCTGTCCACGTTTGCAGATTGGCAGATTCGTCAATTTTTCACAGCAACAAAACATGCCCACACCAAATAAAGATTCTTATTACTTGGTGTTAGTGTCATTGTAAGCATTATTGATTTTAATATCTGTGTAGCAGAACAGTATACTGTATATATATATATATATTTTATTAGATTGTCTTTTTTAAAAATTTGGAACAAAACAATCTTTCTTTTTCTCTCTCTCAGGTGTACTGGGTGGGCCCTTTAATAGGAGGAATCCTGGCTGCAGCTGTATATGAATACCTCTTCTGTCCTGACCCTGACCTAAAGCGCCGCTATGCTGACGTCCTCTCCAAGAGCCCCTTCCAGATGGAGCCGTACCGCGTGGTGGACACAGACTCGTACCCCAGTGATCAGGCTCAGCTCATGGCCAAGCAGGCAGCACTCAGAGTGCTGGATCTGGAGAAGAAGGAGCGTGAGTCCACAGGAGAGGTGCTGTCGTCCGTATGACTAGTGAGAAGCACTGAGGAGGAACAACACAACACAATGCAATACATCCATCAGCTTAAAGAGACTGAGCTCATCTAGACTGCCATAAAAGAGCTATGTTTCCATCCACATTGTAGAATTTGAAAAACACTGAATGAAAACACCAAGATGCGAGTAAATTAAAAAATCTTTTGATAACTTTTAATTTTTACGATTAAAACACATGAATAAATTCTTTAGGTCATGTGATTTTGCCTTAATAGATGTGATTGGATAATTAGGCACACCAGTGAACCAATCTCATCTCACATTACCAAACCTTCTCAAAGGTTTTCATGAAGCCGCGGTCACACTGCACTTTTCGACACATAGACTTCCATTAATACGCAAGTAAATGCGACAGACTTGAAACGCAAGCTCGTACGACAAGTATCACATCTCGCTGCATTGCAAAGTTCAAGCTTGGGGAACTCTGACCTGCAAAATCGCATCACATGATTGCATGAGACTAATAGAAGATCAAAACATGACCTCTCTGTACAGAAATGTAAAATATAGAGCAATCGCTCGTTTTTTTTTTTACCTCTAATAATTTTGTTTAATCCCACCTTTTCGCAGCACCGTATGACAGAATTTTGCAAGCTCAAACTCTAGTGTGACTTTAATTCTGCATATACACGAGTGAAAGTTCATCCTCAAATTAATTTGTAGAATTACCTCCTAGAACTCTTAACACAAGTGTTTCGCAAATATCTGTCACTGTGTAAAAAAAACGCAAGATAACACGACCAAATTTCATCTGCTGCTCTTATAGACACAACTTATTTACTATGAAGGAAAGTGAAGTTTTTTAAACTAATTTCAAGAAGAGCACACTAAGATAATTAACAGGGCTTCCCTATCATAAGCAATCACACTTTCATACAATCTTTCCAAGAAAAATTGCTATAAATAATTGGAATGTTCTAGCGTTCTTATTTCTCAGTCCAATATCACCCCACCACTCCAATTCTGCATTTTTACAGACCACTTCCCTTTTCCAGAGAGAGAGGGGGGGGGGCATTCTGGGAGCAAATTTGATTCTTAGGTGCCATTTCTTGACAAAGGAGCGGATTGGGAGTCTTTTCAAACTCAGAACTCTCTTCCCGGACAGCACACCAAATACACTTTTATGTCTTATATTATTTGTGGGTGCAAACTCTTGAAAAGGAGATAAAGCAATTTCTCCAGCCTGATCTCAAGATTAAACGGAACCATTTTACATATTGGCGGAAAGTGGCTAATTCGTAAATCATAAAACAAATAGTGGCTAATTCATGCTAATTACATTGTATGAATTTGTACAAATTAGCCACCTGTTCGCCAATACATAAAATAGTTACGTAAAAACATACAATATTTAAAAGGAGGTGTGTCCCCAAACCCCACCCCTAAACCCAACCCTCATTGGTAGATGACAAATCAAACTAAAATGTACGATTCAGATCGTACAAATTCATACGAATTAAATCCAAATGTTTCAAATTGCCATGAAATTGTTGTAGTTTCGATTTTTATTCGCTTAAACACATGGCACGGAAACAGTGTTTTATTCTTAAACGTTTGATGTCAAATTGTAATTTTGTGCATTAAGTAAGTTCAAATTCACAACTTTGGATGGAAACACAGCTACTGACTTTAACGCAAGACACTGTGGGTAAAAAAACTAACTAACTAACAGTTATCACCATGGTAAAGAGTTGATTGGTTGCATTAAAAATTGCAAACATTTTTGAAATGCAAGTTATTTAAAATGTTATGTTTGAATATGCAAATGAAAATTTTTGTTAAATCTGCCCTATTTTTCATAAATTACAGAACAAAAATCTGCACATTGGGATTTCGTGGGCATCTCGTTTTCAGTCCATATTCCAGAAAAGACTGCATATTAGGGATGTCCCGATCAGGTTTTTTTGCCCTTGTATCCGAGTGATTTAATTTTCACTTGAATCCTTGAATCCGATCTACCGATACCGAAACCCGATCTGATACTTCTATAATACATAAAAAAAATAATAAAGAAGAGTGAAAAAACAGATTCAGAATGTTCCTTATTATTTATTTAATTCACCTTATTTTAACATTCAACAACCCTGTTAACAAACAGAGCACTTTTGTGAAGTAAAAAATAATGAGAATATACATATGTATTCAAGTCCTGATTGGGAGGTAACGTCCGATTGCGATCGAATCTGAAACTGTGATTGGGCCCGATTTCCGATCACGTGATCAGATCTGGACATCCCTACTGCAAACAACCAAAAGTAAAGAGAAAAATAATATCTATTTGTATACTAAAATATATAATATAGTTCTTAAACTGATAATCAGGCTTATTATATATAAATAAATCTCTCAGTGAAAACCTTCAGATTACAGATATGTTTGTATACTGTATAGTGCTTTATAGAAATGTATGGCTCAGTGCAGGAGAAAAAAACAACTCATTTTGGGAAAACAGACTTTAAAAATATGTATTGCAATTGATAAAGTGTTATAAAAGAAGCACTGGAAAACACTTTATGAAAAGACAAAAAGGCTCAAATCTCCACAATGGCAGATGTTTTAGCCCTCAGCGTCTTGCTTTAATAGTCAAGGGTATGTTTAAAAGGCTCTTCTCTTCTCTGTCTGCCAGTCTCAGGCCATAGAGCTCCCATCAGGATATGAGGAGTTTAGGCCGTCGCCGAACATCCTTTAACAGATGCACCTCATCAGCTGCTGAATCAATAACTAAATGGGATTCTCACGTCTAAGCAAATGTAGCTCTTTTGTTTGGTGTACGGGTTATTAGCTGGCAGTCAGAGCTTGAGATTAGATCATCACTATAGTCATGCAGATCATTTTCCTTCTCAGTGCACTCGATGTCAATTTAACCCCTTCTGGCCTTCACTTCTCTTTTTAATCTAACGGAGGAGGATTGTTTTTTTATTTTATATATTGTTTTTTTTTTTCATTATGAATGTTGATGTTGCTGTGAGAAAACTGTTTTATGTTTTTCTTTTATATTTGAGCCTAAAATGCATGAGTTTTATGACTTTATTTGTTACATAAAAACACTTTTCATACTTTTGCGTCCAGCTGTACTTGTACTGTTCTGTTAGATAAAGTAAAGATAGCGAATGTGTGTAATCAATCAAAAAGTAGTGTAATGTTTTAGATTCCTTTTTAGAAGGAATTTCTAATAGTATTTAGAAGCATTTAATTGATTTATTTAGTCCATATGCATGTATAATATTTCCTATTTATTAGACATATATTATTTTATATATATGAATATAAGTTATTGTATTATTTTATTAATGTATATTAATTTTCCATTATTTAGATATCATGAATGTACATATTTTATAATATATGTATATAAATATATATATATAGACTAAAATACATGCTAAATAAATCAATTAAAT
>CAIGQZ010035027.1:1043468-1054627 GCA_903798205.1 Danio tinwini
TATATATATATATATATATATATATATATATATATATATAATTTTTTTTCTCAATGGGAAGTTAGAGGGTGTTGAGGGAGGGAAGTGTTTATTTGGGGTAGTGTTAACATTAACATGGAAGGATAATTATAAAATGAATGTTGTGGTTGATATTCCATGTGAAAATCTAATAAAAGAAATTTGAAATAAAAAAGAGAAATTACTTTTACGTTTTGTACAGTATTTTTAATAGTGAAATACTGGCAACCACAGCTGCCGTTTTCTTACCCCAAATTTTATGGATTTATATTTTACAGTGTATAGTTGTCTGCATCCTGAGTAGTTCTGTGAACTCAGGACTACTACTCTTGTTACATTCTGCTTTACACATACAGTAGGAAAGTATCCGATTCTGATACATCATTTAGCTCATGTAGAAATTATTTTCAAATCAACCCATGAACCACTGAACCAGCTGATTCAGATTACTAAATGGTTCAGTTCTGATTGGGGTGATTATCAGTGAGCATATTTCAGCCTATTTGTCACACAAGGCTTCATAATACTCTCGGTATATGAGTGATACGGGCCATTTTATTTTTAGTGTGCTTTGCATCCTTTTTTTGAAGCTTGATATCTCCATTCATTGTCTGAATATTATCCAAAATGTGTCCTTTTCTGTTCCCCCAAGTTTTTTTTACAGAAGTTCTTAGATTTTTGAAGACATAAAATACTTTAAAGTTGTGTATGACTACTTTTATAATACATTTTTGGTGCTTTATTTAGTTTCACAGCACCAGTTCTTATTCATTTTTGTTAAATTTCCTGTTTATGATATTCTTCAAGATGATATGAGGGTGACAAAGTATTGATCGTTTTCATTTTTGTTAACTGTCTCTGTTATGTGCGTTTTCTCCTTTTTAGAGTGGTGTTTTCTGCCTACTGGCCATCACTGCACTGCATACACAATCACAGTGTGTGCACTTTATGCTGTGTTGAAATTATTCTTACCATGCACATAAATATCAATTAGCTCACCACACCTTCATCTCTCTCTCCCCATCTGTCACTCTCTCTCACACACGCACACATACACACACACATGCACAAAAGGCTGTATACACACTCGAAAGTATATGGATGGCCTCAGGGTTAGACATGATCACAGCTGCTACTGGAAACTCCCAAATCAAGTCAGCCTGCCTGAGCTGCATAGCCCTTTAATAATTAGCAGGTGTGTGTGTCTGTGTGGGTGTATTAAAGCATAATCATTTACTGCTTAATTCAACTGCAGTCCAATATACAGCATAGCTGACCGTTTACCTCGTTTCATCTCGCCGTTCAAGAGAGTGTGTTTTAATTTTGGGCAATTCAGCTCCCCTTTCCCTGCACCTTTAAGAGCGCGTGCCTGTTCTCGTAGCTGAAGGTCACTAAAACGCACAAAAAGCTCTCAGCTCTGCGGTCCAATATAGCGCATGCGCAGTGCCTCAGGACTCATACACTGTCAGACTGCAATATGGCGAGAATGCCTGGCAGCGGGGACCACTGCTGTAGAGATGATGATGAACAGGACCCGATGGCCGGGGATCGGGAGAGAGACGGAGAGGAAGAGGAGGAAGAGATTGAGGAGATCCAGATAACCGGGGAAGAGGGAGAAGTGTCAGAAGAAGAAGCCGAGTTGGAGTGGGAGGAGTGCGGGGAGCCCGACAGCTGCGCTGCTGCCGTGGAAACGGGGGAAGCGGTCCTTATGCGGAATACGGACCAGCTCGAGTCCGTAGCGGAGGGGGACCCGCTTTTCGGACCCGAGGGAGACATGCACCGCTCCAGGCTCAGCGAGAACACGCGTCTGGCCACCCGGTACGCGGTGCGAATCTTTCGGGAATACCTGACAGAGAAAGCGCAAAGTACGGACTTTGAGAGCATGGACAAGCACGCGCTCTGCAAAGTGCTGCGCTCCTTCTACTCGGAGGCGCGCTCCAAAAGCGGACAGCTGTACAGCAAGTCCTCTCTCATCAGCATCCGGAGCTCGCTGAACCGCTACCTGAACGAGCCCCCCTTTTGCCGCACGCTGGACCTCACCAAGGACCCCGAGCTGCGCAGCGCCAACCTCGCGCTCGCCGCGGTCATACGCAAACTGGAGGAGCAGGGCGCCGGTCCCGTGGTGCAGAAACAAGCCATCACGCGCTCCGACCTGAGAAAACTCTACACGTCGGCCGTGTTCAGCGCCAGCTCGCCGTTCGGGCTGCTCAACAAAGTGTGGTTCGAGACTTGCATGTACTTCTGCACGAGGGGGCGGGAGAATCAGCGCGAGCTCGAGGAGGACTCTTTCGGACTTGCTGTGGACGAGGACGGACGCAAGTTTGTGTACTTCAAAGCGCTCGGGCCGTACCACAAATCACGTTCCGCCTCCTGGACGAAAAAGAGGTCGGACACGGACGACGACAACCTTCCTCGCATGTACGAGACCGCCACGGAGTTTTGCCCGTACGCGAGCTTCGTCAAGTACCTCTCGAAGCGCAATCCTCTATGCAAGGCTTTTTTCCAGCGCCCGCGGGATCACTGCAGCGACACTGACACGACCTGGTACGAGAATAAAGCCATCGGCAAGAACCTGCTGGGCACGAGAATGCAGATGCTGTCGCGGGCCGCCAAACTGTCGAAGACCTACACCAACCACTGCATCGGCGCCGTCTCCATAGCAACGCTCAACGGCATTGCGGGCATCGGGTCAAAGTTAGCGCCTCTCCGCGCCTCTCCGGAAACGGTGAACGGGGCGCACGTGCTGCACTGCGAGGACGAGCTCGAGCTCAAACCGCAAAAGCAGATAACCAAACGCCCGCGGACGCTCGTCTATCCGGTAAGCGTTGCGGGACCCGGGGCATCGCCGAAAAGACTGTGCGCGCGCGCGGACACTCCGACTGTCACCGCGCGAGTCTCTTCTCGTTGCGAACCGGGAGAGAGTCCTCACATGCTCCCCTCACAGGTAACAGCGATTTCATGTCTTTAGCACGCAGACAGCACGCTTTTGGCTCCTAAAAGCGCTAAACACTCTTAAATCGGTTTTACAAGCGACTCTGTTGTCTGTCAATCACATCAGTCAATGGACAATTGTGTTTTCACAGCGAGCAAATTTATGCAAATGAGTGAATTAAAGCAACAACCGTGGGATGTCAGATTTGACTCATCTGTGTGTCATTTTGCGTGGAGCATTTGTCAGCAAATCCCTGATTTACTTCTTCATTCTGATGTCGATTTTTATTCTGTTTCTGTTCAACCCAAAAGTGAGATTTCAATCAGAAACTTCTCTGTCATCAGTAATACATTGTACGTTTTTTTATGTTTCTCATTTAGAATCACTGGAGTTTCTCTTTTTTTAAGGATTATTAGGTTAGACAGAGATTAAATCCTGGATCTCAAAAGTTTGGAAATATTTTGAAAGTAATCAACGTTATCAAAATAGAAAAAAAGCAGGGGATATTGTAAAATATCATTTCAATTTAAAATAAATGTGAACATAGTTTTACAAATGTAATGTAAAGCTGAATTTTCAGCATCATTACTCAATTTTCAGTGTCATGTGTTCCTTCAGAAATCCTTGTAATATGCAGTTGATTTTGTATACAGTTATATGGATACTGTCATTAATAATGCATGTTTATTTAGAGAGTTAATAAATATATATTTATATACAGTTAAAGCATGTTATAGTCAACTGTTGAGAATACAGAGATGAAGATTGACTTCACAAAATGAAAACATGAATCAAATCACAATATCAAAAAAATGCCAATGAGGTTATGCATAGGGACTTTTATGTATGTATTTAAAAAAGAAAATATAAATGCCATTGTCCCTTGTGATCAGTTAAATGAATTCAAGTATTTTAACAGAAATAAAATATTGATTTGGTTATATTTAAGTTTTTACAAAATACTGTAACATTTATAACTATCATAAATTATTTAAAAACTTGAGATCTGGCACTGAACATTGAACTTTGAATTACAGAAATAAATTTGAAAATCTATTAAACTGAAATATTTCACAATATTAAGGTATTTATTGCATTTTAAAAAAGAAAATGAGTGCGGCCTTAGTGAGAGACCTCTTTCAAAAACTTTGCCAAACTTTTGACATGTAAAGTACTTCCCTATTCATCTCTCTTTTAGCAGCACACATTTCCAGTTGTAGTCCATTTGGGCATATTAGGACAGATTTCTTCTTATGCTGCTTTGTAAGTAGGCTACACCAAAAACAGATGCTGATTTTTTTCAGCATGAAGGTGAGTGTGGAAAATAAAAGCGTTCATTGCCTGAGGAGGATTGAACTGACATTGCACCTGTGCAGGTCCCAACCAAAAAACAAGTTCTAAATATAATACTTGAGACGAGCTGATTGTAGTGTGTTGTTCATTGGTTGTTCATTGCTTTACACAACAATACTGCACTAAAGAAATAGCCCTGTTTTATACAGCTCCAGCTTTTTTGTTTCATTAAAAGTATTATTTTCTTTTTGTAATCACATACTAAAGTGTTGTGTAGTTATGTACTAAAATCACAGCATGTATTTGTCTTTAAAAAGTTTGTAGTGAAATATATATTAGCGACCCCTAAAGGTGAAAGAGAGTCATAAAGAAGCATCCTGGCAAACCTGAAAGTCTTTGTCAGTTATTGCACTTGATGATTTCAGGTTCACATTTAATTATACCCTTGTGTTCCCTCCTTTCTAATTAACTGATGTAAAGTGAGTCAAGTGCTGTTTGCCTTCATATCCTTCTCGGCTGATGTACATTTGCAGATGGGTTAAACAGAGAGTTTGACTGAAACTTTGAGAGACTATTTTCCTCATGCATTTATTAAGTCATACAAATTATTTAAGTCTATTATTTGATGTTGTTATTCTTTTCTTTTATTATTTAAATTTGCAGGTATACCATTCAAAAGTGTCTGATCCTTACCAAAGCTGCATTTATTTAAACCAAAACACTGAAAAAAACCACAATATTGTTATATACTATTGCAGTGTCAAATCACTGTCTTCAATACACATTAGAATAAATTTAAAATTTAATTTTATGTATATTAAAATGTTGTTTATTCTGTGATTTCACAGTTGAATTTTCACTTTTTGTTACTCTAATCTTCAGTGTCACATGGACAGAAATACATTTACTTCAGAAATTAATCTAACATGCTGATTTGGTGCTCAAGCAACATTTCTTATACATTTTGTAAACCGTGTTGGTTACATTTTTTTCTTATAACGAGTTCTACACAGTGCAACACAGTGGCGCAGTAGGTAGTGCTGTTGCCTCACAGCAAGAAGGTCGCTGATTCGAGCCTCAGCTGGGTCAGTTGGCATTTCTGTGTGGGGTTGGCATGTTCTCCCCGTGTTTGCGTATGTTTCCTCTGGGTGCTCTGGTTTCCCCCCACAAGTCCAAAGACATGTGGTACAGTATTGGGTGAGCTAAATTGTCTGTAGTGTGTGAATGAGTGTGTATTGGTGTATCCCAGTGATGGATTGCAGCTGGAAGGGCATCCGCTGCGTAAAACATGCTGGATAAAGGGACTAAGCTAAAAAGAAAATGAATGAATTCTACGCATTTCAATTAAAATGGATTTATTTTATATTATTTATTAATGAAAATAATTATTATTTATTAAAGTAATAATTTTTTTACGAATTAGACATTCATTGTAACATTGTTCACATACCAAAATTTCAACATTTCAACCGCTTTAAGACTTTAAATTTTCAGAACTCCAAAATGCCATTGTGTCTAATTAATTGGCTGAAATGCATAATAAGTGTTGTATTGTGTGTAAAAAAAATCTGACTAACTCTTATCCTAAATTATAAATAATATACAGAAATATAAAAAAAAAAATTCATTTATTCAATGGCGTAAATAATTGAGAGCTCCGCTCACTAGTGTTGTTATGATTACTTGTTATAGGGTAAAGCACAATACATTTTTAGTATTACAGTTTCAGATTTCCATTATCATTAAAATATTGATTGATTATGGTAATTTTGATAACTCTCGCTCGACATTGCGAATAGCAAATCACGAAAGGCTTCATTTTAAATGCATGATTTTACAGAGTTAATAAATATATATTTATATACAGTTAAAGTATGTTATAGTCAACTGTTGAGAATACGGAGATGAAGATTGACTTAACAAAATAAAAACATGAATTAAATTACAATATCAGAAAAATAGCAATGAGGTATATGCATAGGGACTATTGGTTTCAGTAAGCCAGCTCATGGGCCTCCGGTGAACTGTCATTCCATTACAAAGTGAAGATTATTTATAAACTAATTTCGTGAGGATCACGTGCTTATGATTGCTTGCGGCTGGTCAAGCATTATCCAATTTATGATTCACCAATCAGAAGATTTCTAAGCCAGAATAAATACCCTAAGTTCCATATAACAGCCATCTTTGTTTTGAAGAATCCCCCTTCCACCCCTACTCCTCCTCTTTTCCTAGATGGGTGGCACAGTGGCCCAGTGGTTAGCACTGTTGCCTCACAGCAAGAACGTCACTGGTTCTAGTCCTTACCAAGCCAGCCAACATTTCGTTGCGGAGTTTACATGTTCTCCCCGTGCTCAAGTGTGCTTCCCCTGGGTTTCCCGGTTTCCTCTCACCGTCCAAAAACATGCAACTTAATTTAATTGACTAGTCCACATCAGCACCACAAACACATGCTCCTAGTAAGTAGTTATCACTTAAGAGCAATCACTATCTGTTCATTAGCTACTACAACAGGGGAGTTCTCGAGATCTACCTGAGCTCAAACTCCCCTCTTGTCTTGCAAACGGGAGGGAGCCCCGGGCTCGAGGATCTTATGAGCTCAGGGCTCTGTCCCGGGACAGCATGCCAAACAAGCTTTAAAATCAGCTTTAAAAAGAGTGTGAACTCTTGAAATAATTTTTGAGATATTGTTGATTTAAAAAAAAAAAACCTTCACTGCTTGGTTGAGATATGATATACTCATTAAGAAGCACTGCATTAAATTCTATTGTTCTATCCTTAAAATTTGGAAAGTTTGGATCCGAATTGAATAAGCTAAATTGGCCTTAGTGTATGTGTGTAAATGAGTGTGTATGGATGTTTCCCAGTGTTGGGTTGCGGCTGGAATTAAGGGCATCCGCTACGTAAAACAGATGCTGGATAAGTTGGCAGTTCATTCCGCTGTGGCGACCCCTGATTAATAAAGGGACTAAACCATAAAGAAAATGAATGAATGAAGTTTGGATATTTGTTCAAGTGCAGTTTTACCAAACAACATCTTGATTATCTATAAAAAATAAACAAAAAAATGAGCATAAGCATGTACATGAAACAACACAGACATAAGTAAACAAATCCAAAATGCTATGATCCATGTTTACATCATTTTTCACCCAATATTGTATAAAGCTGCAAATTTTAGTTGTTGTTTATTCATTTCCATATACCAAAATATGCTGGAATAAGTGTGTGTTCGATATGTTTTTGAACATTTTCAGGTAGCTTTAACAAAATAATATTCATAACCTTGATAATTATGGTCACTATGCTCATGATATGAAATTTGCATACCATTACAACCTCGGAGCTCACCTCTAGAAAGCTCTGAAAATCAGTACTTCAATAATTAACCTTCCCTGCTTGTTTATTCAGAGCAGCCACAATCCCAGCGCAAACTTTCTTAAGTTGGTGTCAACTGTCAACATCTTTCCAATTAGCTAATGGCAGAGTCTGCATCTCGCCCTTCTCCGACTCCCAGCAGCATCCAACACACAGGAATAGCAAATAGTTCCTGTAACACTTATTTTCACTTTATTGAATTGCACTTATTTACTGCACTGAACCAGCTTTGTTTTTTTATATATTATTTTGTGTACAAGTTGACAGTATACTTAAAAAAATAATCTTTTTGAAAACTCTGCCAGATGAATAAAGGCAAACATGTTCCACCCCATGCTCTCATTTTCCTCATTGTCTACACTGCACGCATACAAAATAAGATTTTGCATAAGAAAACGCCTCTTTGACCCAAGCCGGTCTCCCTGTAGGCATAACGCCGCGTTTGGCCACCATCAGTAAACTGCACCCAGTTGTGCCAGAGATGTTTATCATTAGTGCATTAATGCGCTAGCCCGAATACATGTTTACTAGCTCATGTTCTGTGTTTTACGAAGGGTTAATGCTTGTTTTTTTCAGGTCGCTGTATAAGCCGGCGCACTGAACTCATTCTCTCAGCATGTTTCATTCTGTGAGACAGTCGACTCAGATAACATTACTCCGCTCTGGGCGAAAAATGCATCGATAGTGCACAAAGTACATAAGTATACTTATGTTACAGTTTACTTTTCTGTTTTTCATCTTTTAAAGGAAACTCTGCCTGTGGCTGTTTTATCGGGCCTCGGTAGAAAGTGACCATTGAGATTTAGCAAACAGTTATTTCCCAGTACATGCAGATATTATGGCAGACGGAGCCCGTGGAACGAGCATAATGAGAGTCTGACTGCTGTAATGTGGTTTAGTGCTGACAGTGAAATCACCATTAATGCCATAACAGCTAGATTTAATTATTTCAACTAGTGCGTTGCAGTGCAGTTGTCAAGGTACAAGTGATTATCTGGGTTTATGTTGTGAACCGTTTAGCGTTGTTTTCTCATTCCACGCTTGTGACACATTAACCGAAATGAAGATGCAACTTTAAAATGTTCTGGTTTAATACTTAAACATTTCCTATTCCAGTTTAGTGCGCAGAGTTAAGCGAATATAGGGATAATTCCCTGAAGTGTGTAAACCCTCATAAAGCATTCAGGTTTGTTTGGATCAGAAAGGGATGCATAAAAACATTTCTTTAAAAAAAAAGATAAGTACTAAGTTAATAAAACTTTGCAAATGCTTTACACATTTGTCTATTATTTGTTTAAGAGATAATCATGCCAGGGCGGCATGGTGGTTCAGTTCGAGTCCCGACTGGGCCAGTTGGCTTTTCTCTGTGGAGTTTGCATGTTTGCATTTTTTTTTACTGGAAATGACACAGGCTTCTCCCAAAAAGAGAATAAGCTGATGTACAAGAGTCATCATTGTGGAAAAAAAATCTCAGATTTATTTACATTTGAACAAAAACCTTAAGTCAGAATTTGCCAGAGGTATGAATAATTTTAGGTTTGACTAAAGGTGATAAAATATTGGGACAATGTTAATGCTTTTGAAATATGTCTGGTTTCTTATAAACAGTCTCATAGATCATATATATTAGCTGGTTAAAACCCCAAAACATACCCATACCCGTCTGAATTCTGTGCAATCAGTTATATTTTACCATGCTGTGTGGGAGGTTAAGAGAAGAAATGGACAGACAGACTCACTGTGGCTGTCATGGGATGTCTGATGCGGCTTTACCAAGCTCAACATTTTTGGCTGAGCTGAGAAATCTAAACGAAAATGCTATTGGCTTTTTAGAAAAGGTGGAGGAGCTGCTCCATATGTCCAATTCTATTTCAGTGGGAATTTAACCAGCACATTGAATAACACCGCCTGTTTCAGGGCACCATTAATGTCCACTTTTCACATTCCAGTCAAATCCTGATGCATAAACTCTGATGTTTCATCTTAACTATTTGACTTTCAACTATAATTTATTTAATTGAACTGATCTTTAATAATATTTCTCTCTCTCTTTTTTAGGAAAATCGCAGCAACAGTGTGGGCATGTCGACTCGGCCTATCTTGGCGCACTCGCCAGTCTCGCCGCTGGGTACAGCTGGCATCCCCACACCTGCACAGCTCACGAAGGCCAACGCACCCGTGCACATTGATGTAGGAGGTCACATGTATACCAGCAGCCTGGCCACATTAACCAAATACCCCGAGTCCAGGTAAATTACTATACACACAGTAAAACATAAAAACACTTTTCACATTTCTTGTGGAATTTGTCGCAGTTATGTAAACTTTGTAAACAGAAGCTACCACAGAATTTTTCATTCATATCCTGTGCTCCTGTAGAAAAACACATAATTCATGACAGCTACAGTATTTGATGATTTTCTAAAGTTTTTGGAGAGATCAACTATAAATTGTGTTCACAAATCCCTCCAAAATTAAACATGTTATTGATCACTGTCTTCCAAAAACAAAATGGTTCAGACTGACAAAATTTCTCACTTTAATAAATAACACTAAGCATAGGTATTATTAAAAGTGTTGAACCTGCTTAAAGGGATAGTTCACCCAAAAATCAAGAATCACTTAGTAACACTTGACTTGTTTTAAACCTGTTTGAGTTATTTTTTTCTGTTGAACACAAGAGAAGATATTTTGGAGTAAGCTGAAAATCTATACTCATTGACCTCCATAGTATTTGTTTTTCCTACTATGGATGTCAATGGTTACATGTTCAGTGACAGTTTGAGGGTGAATAAACAGTGAGTCAATTTTCATTTTGGGTGAACAATCACTTTAACAATAAAGGTTTCAAATGGGTGTTTTATCAGCGATGCAAGAGAAGAACCACTTTTTGGCTTCCCAAAGAATCTTTCAGTAAAGTGTGCTTAAAAGAACCATGTTTTTTTGTTTTTTTTAATCGTGTGAAAAACATTTTAATATAACTTTTTTCCCTAATAAAGAATCTTTTATGGCACCTTTTCTGAAGAAATGCTTTTCATGAAAGCATGAATGCTAATGAGTAGCATTTTTTTGTATCTGTGGTATAATAATCCAATTTTAATGCCTTTAGTGACTTTGCTTCTCATGTAAATGCATCTAAATTGATATATTTTAAATTGTTTTATTAGAGAAAAAGACAAAGACAACCATATTTGTAGTACAAATCAAACAAAGTATATTGTTGTGGAATCTGAGTTAGTGAGACTTTTTATACAGCACTTTCTCGAGCAAGAGTGCATTAAAATGATCAAAAGTGACAGTAAAGATTTTATTTGTAGAAATAATTCTAGTTAATCTACTTCTTTTGAACTTCTACTCTTAAAGTATCCTGAAAGTATCCTGTTAGTTTTAGCAAAAATATTAAGCAGCAAGAGCAAGCTGTTCTTAAAAAGAGAAAATTAATTTTGGTTTTTATATGGAAGCTTTAAAAGGATAATTTACACACACACACACCCGCACACGCACGCACACACACACACACACACACACACACACACAC